>JASDQU010241533.1:59766-71619 GCA_032191745.1 Picea mariana
ATTGGAGTGTTTACACTGAAAAAAATCTTATTTAATGCGTTCCCTATAGTATATAGTATTCCCTTAAACTTGATTTATGCATTCCCTTCAGCTAATATTGAAGTCTGTGTGCGAAAAACTTGTTTAATGTGTGCCCTTCAGCATATAATATTTAAATATGTGTTTTAAACTTGATTAATGCATTCGCTTCAGCTGATACTGAAGTATGTGTGTGGAAAATTCGTTTAATGTGTTCCCTTCAGCATATAACATATTGAAAGGGCAATCCGAGAGTAATAGGACATATCTGTTTGGCATGCGCATACCATGCGAACCTTTTTGCACTCAGATTACGAATTTGTTGACGGATTATTATTGTTTACTTATTTTTCTGAAAAGTTTGGTTAATAACTTTTAGTTACCAACCCAATAATGGGACCCCTGTTGCTGCGAGGGTACCCATCAGTAATCTTTGGTCCACTCCTCCCCTTCGGGCCTGTGGGTTGTATTAATCAATGATGCGAATGGAAGGAAGGGATTAGTTTCTCCAACTCACAAGTTAAGTAAAGACCATAATATAGATCTGCAATAATTTCATTTCATAAATTCACTCTCGTAATTATTCTATGTTCAAGTTTTAACTTCTGTTGAACCTTATTCTATTACTAATTATAATTTTGCGATTTCCTTGCAGGAATTTTGATATTTGACGTCTTGAGATTCAGGACCGCGCCATGAACAAGAAAAGGTATTCGGGTTCCAATTTACAACGCTTAAGAATTTACTCTAGGTTTTAAAGAAATCATACAATTCTACCCTAGAAAGCTATTATCGTGGAAATTTTAGACCAAACTCCTATAACCAACTGGTTATTTGTACATTCAGTGTTTATAGGAAGGACAAAGGGGAAACCCCATATTGAATAAAATTACACTATTTAATTATAATCGCAGTGTGATGTAAGATTGAATACTTGTTTCAGTTTTGGTTTGACTCTGGAATATGTAATATGTTTTGTCTATTTTTATTCATTGAGATTTTTCTCCTGCTTTATTGTAGTGATGAGGATTGTGTCTATATTCTCCCGTAATGTAGTTAGATTCAAAGGAAGAAACTCAAATTTCAAGTTATGCGACAGTCAATAAATAGTGTTCTGTGTATTATATATTTATATAACTTTCACCTAACACCTTTCACACATCGTAGCTCTAAAATTCAAATTTACTAAATCAAGTCAAATGTAAAATCTTTTCTACAATTCATTTCATTCTGCCAAAACAACTAGATGTATTTTATCAATCTTAAAACAATATTTTATCTATATTCTTCTTCAGTTTCAGAAAAAAAAAGCTTCTCCTTGCCTCACACTTAGAAAGCAGTGCTCATAATAGCAGGTGATCTTATTCTTCCCCCAGCATACTAGGCAGTGCCCTTCCTCCTCCGATATGCTATATATGCGAAAGTATATTGTGCCTAGGTCTTTTACCCTTGGGAATTTTTGCAACTTTACAAATCCCTGATTTTCAGGGGCTACCAATGGTCAAATTCCTGATTTTCCACTTGTAGAATTCATCCATGAGGTAGCTCAAACATGTTCCCCACTCATGGAGTCATGGTCAATTGATTTCAAACTCGTTGTTTCATTTGTCTCTCAGCAATAAATATAAAAATATTTTTTTCTTACAACTGTCATAGTCAAAGAGTTGGTTGGGAAAATCAAATCTTTCCCCAACAATCATAATAATAAATTGCAAATTTGGAATTTCCATAAATGACAATAATTTTCCAAATTCTAATTTACCAAAAACGGAAATAAATTCCTAAGTTTTCTCACTTAATAATAATTTATTTTTGGGGGATATTACAGTATAACAAATACAACATCGATGGAGTTGTTGAGATCAGTCTCAAAGTGGATATTGTTGGTTGTGCAGCTTGATTGTCTTCCTAATTCATAGGTATTTGTTTTTATCCGTGTTTATACCCCATGAAGACTTTACACTGTGGAATATTTTACATCCCTCCACGTGGGGGAGTGGGGGTGGCTTGCCCCCAAAGGAAAAAATGCCTTGTAAATGTATATTGTAATCTCATTGTAAATCTGGACCATTCCTTATAAGGTCATAAATCTCATGGTAGAATTTATGTTAGTTTTTTCTTTCCCTAGAAGGAAACCCTCTTTTATGAGGGAATGAATTGCATCTATGTATCATTGTGAATATTATATTCTGAGCGAGGATACTCTGAGAGAAAGAAGAGGAAGTTACAACAGGTGTGTTGTAGGTTGTATCCCTTCATTTGCCGGACAATAATAAAGGAAGGACCTGAAAATTTCTCTGGTGGTTGTAGCCCACAATCGGTAAACCATGTATATTTGTGTATATATTGTATTGTGTATCTTTTATTTTTTATTTCCACATTTGTTTTATTTTATTGCTCCGCAATATTTTTTTTCCAACAGTCCCTTAAGGTATAAAACATTTTTTAGAATTCAAAATTAGAGGAAATATTTTCATATATAGGGATTTGATCATTTTCTAATCTTCACAAATTTGGAGTTCTGATGGATTTAAGATAATTAAGATGATCATCATTATGTATATGTATATGTTTTAGATGAATTTGATCATTTTAAATTTACAAAGCATATCAATAATCTAAAGAGTAAAATAAAGAAGGACACTTCAAAAGTTACATAATAACTAAGATGAATAGTAATAATGTAATGGTGTACAATGATAAAGAATATCAATAATGACAAAGTAACAAGACGATTATAACTAGTAGAGATGTGGATGATAAACACTCATAGGAATTATATGATTCACCATTCAAAAAATGTGTTTCTTCTAATTCACTTACAACATTGTTTAACATACAATTCATTATGACCATTGATATGGTCTCCTTGTTACAAATGTTCTAAGAATCCATTCATTCATTAATCTCAACTTTCCTTTTGAAATTTTTTCATGGAAAATTGTAGAGGATTGCTCGTTATCAACTTTTTTTTGTAGCTCTATAAGTGTTTATTATGAAATTGACCGATTATGTCAGTGTGATATATGAACTGCATGTAATACATAGCAGTATCTTTGAGAGGGATTCCATGAAATTGAAGGGAAATTGCACTAAAAACCCAAAGGGATCTCTCTGAACTATACAAAAACACTTGACATTGTAGTAGATAAGAGGAAAGTTCAAGGCCATTTCACTACTATCTAGGACATCATCACCATTAGGATTAATTTCAAACCCAACATTTATAGGTCAATAATTATTGAAAACAAAATAGATAAATAAATGAATCATTGTCAGGGTTACTAAGTGTATTGTTTGATTTCATGATTCATGATTTTGGATGAAAAATTCAAATTTTGGAAGTACAACATGAAGTTAGGTTTCATCCTGAACAATTGTTTGTCATTGAACATTTGATGAAGATAAATATAATCTTTGATATAAGGATTAAATAATGTGGAGATATGAGGCTATTGTGAATAGAAACTGAACTCTTTTTATTTTATTTTATGAGCCTTTCGTGGAGAAGGTAAATTTTTTTGTAGAGAAGCCATTCAAAAATATGACTTGCTCGAACACCAATAACACCATCATCGCTTGGAAGGATAGCTCAATTTTGAGAAATGGGACATATTTTTCGGAAAATTTAAGAGCACTAGGAAAAGATGTAGTTTCCAATGCAACAAAAAGTGAAAAAGATGCAATAAAAAACCTAAACCCAAGATGTAGTATAGAACCTAAATGTTGGCCAAGGAGAGTGAAAACAATTTAGGGCTGTAAATACAGTGATATTAATAAGTTGATGGGCCATTATTATGCTAATAAATTTAATCACCCTCTTTAATAATGGACAAACATGTTGCTAATAACGTTAATCACCATGTTTAATGATGAAACCATGTTTTCATATGTAATTTAATGGTTAAAATCTTAACCTTTAATTTATTATGACTACCAAGAATATTTGAATCATATCAAATCTTGTCCATATACATTGTATATGTGATTAATATCTCGTTAAATATGGCGCCCACACATGATAGCTTTTCCATCTTTTTATATCCATTATATGGCAAATGAAATCAATTTCAAAGACTATTTAAACCTATTAACTCATGATATTGGAATGAAGGTCATATATTGTCTCTCTTACTTTTCAATATTTATAGTTTATTTCATTAACCTTAGATGTTTCCCAAAATTCTATTTACTTTTTATTGTATGATTTGGTTTTAATGTGAAAATATTGATAAAGGAATCACATTAAAGCAAACAAAGTGGTGGAATTGTGCATATCACTAGGAATCTCTTTAGAAACACCATATTGTATATTTTGAATAAAAACATGCATGGAGCTACTCAGACGCAAGATAGAACACTTATCCTTTTATAGCATTTGTGAAACCAACTATAACTTTCCACCCAACCATAGAATCATTGTTCGAAATCTCAACAACAAGTCACCCTTATCCAACACTAGGAATCCACAAAAGAGGGTGTTTCTCCATGGTCGACTCACAACTCAATATTCCCACAACCAACCAATTTTTCCAACAACTATCCCAAATCCTCCAACTTTTGTCCTCTCAACCTTCCTCACCCAAGGAATGTACCCCTTTATTTGGATTATACTATTCTTCTATCAGGGTTTCTAGCACAACTTGGCTAGCAATATCTATGTCGGACACTCAATGGAAGGAAACTACCAGGAGAAATGAACATGCTTGGTAAACTTTTTTCTCTAGTGACATGTATCACATAGGGAACTAACAATACAAGCTCAAAAACATACCTCTTCTATGAGCTTAGGAGATTTCTTATTCAACCTTCAATAGCTCCCAACAATTGGTGAAAATTCCACCATTTTTTCCTCCAATATCTAGCACTCTCTCCTCTCGTCCTCACTTCATTCACACACATTAAATTGTCTCTATAATTTCCCTTGTTGTCCCATCTAAATTTCCTCCCCTTTTTCCTCCTTACATGAGTCACACTATTCCCTAAAATGGTTCTACTCAACCTCGTACCCCCGACAACTATGGGATGTGACTTCTCACATCCACACTCTTACATGTATTCAATGATTCAACTCTCATATACTCAAGGGAATAAATAGAAGGCTCACTCAAAAAAATAAGAAAATAAGGAAAAAGTTTTGGGATTTAAAACCCTTGAATAAGACCCCCTTAAACCCCTCCTCTCTTGTCGATAAGTCATCCCCCATATATTTTTCCATGTACATATGTGGATGGTATCCCATTCTTATTGATCTATTTTGGATATACAAGTTCACATATTACATCACTTGTCCCACAACCATATATCATATCTACAATATACATTACTAAACTCGGGATGAAAACAAGGATGTTTGTAACATCTCGCTCGGGCACACTGAGCGAACTTATTATTTGACGACACTTGCTCGAAAGTGATCCGGATTATTATGATATTTAAACTTTTGATTTTAATTATGAGACATTATGAGTTGGCGACATGTTGTTTTACCGCTTTGACATAGGCAGGTGCTACTGAATCAGTTTTACTCAGTGTGCAATATTCTAGACCTCCAGGATGTAAAGGCATAGATGGAACCCTTGGACTCTGGATCGAGTCAAGGATTGTACCATTGGGGTTTGATTGTTTTACTGCGATTCTAGTGCATCTGATTTAAATGATATGATATGGATATGTTCTGACATGATTTATTGATGATGCAGGCTGATGATAGCTTGCCGACCAGACTCACATGTGGAGTAAAGGGGTCACGTACAACTACCAAAGATTTTGAGGGAGAGGTGTGGACAACAGCCCTGCCACAGCCTACTAGCTCTCCCACCATCGCTAGAATTGTAGGTTAATGTTTACCTAGTTCGAGAGGACCGATGATGCTATGAGGGAAAACTACGACAGTCGCTCACGATGATTCTAAGTGGCACGCAATAAGGAGGGGACCTTATTCCATAGAGGCCCCTAGTCTCCCACAAGTTGACCTGGCAGAGCATTGACTCCAGGGGTTATTGATGTCTACCAAGTCATTCAAGAGGCGAGTGGCACCCTTGGAACACGTAGAGCGTCCTGAAGGGCACATCGCGCAAAGGAAACATATTAAGGTGAGTGGCACCCTTGGACCATGTAGTGCATCCTAAAGGGCACGTCATGCAAGGGAATAGATGAGGCGAGTGGTACCCTTGGAGCACCTAGTGCGTCCTGAAGGGAACATCGCATTGTCGATGATAGAGGGATGAACCTAGATGGCCTTAGGACAAATAACGTGTTAAGTATTTTTAAAACAATTTCACTAATTAAATGTCGCCCAGTACGAAATGTAAGGTCTAATTCTAAATTACGTTAGTGGTAAAATTTTGTCTTCTATAAAAAAATAACAATAATAAAAATAAAAAAAACTTAAATAATAATTATGATCGTCGATAATTATTGTAACATGAAGGGAGTAAGAAATTTAATTTATTCATAAAAAGAAAAAAATCTATTGATAAAATGTAAAAAGGGAATTAATTGTTTTATCTTTTTGATAATTTAAAATATACTAATTAAATGATAAAAGGGAAAAGGGGTTAAATTCCACACCTACCTTTCTGAGTTCTAATTAAAAAGGGGAAAGAGGGAAAATAATTCTTTTAGGAAACTAGGAAAAGAGGTAACATAAAAAGGGAAAAAGGGGAACTTAAGGGAAAAAGTAGAAGGTCAAACTTAGTAAAACATCTACCATTTAAGAGCTTTCTATTTTAAACTAAACTAGCAATTTAATAAAAGGGAAGGCTATTAAAAGCTGTAAGAGAATTTGGGGACACCTAGGAGAGATTCTAGGAGTAACTCTAGGTCGGTGAGGGAAATAAAGATAATTAATTAATTAAAGAAATTAATTTATAGAGGAATGAAGGGGATGGGTGATACTTGTACGGAGAAGAATTTTTAGAAATTTATTTTTAAAACTTTAATTAAATGAGATTTTAGGAAAGAAAGGAAGTTCGAAACTCTATATAATGAAGGAAGGAGAAGGATGAACGACATATTTTGTTTGCGTAACGTTACACTGCAGAAATATCTACTTGACTGATTTAACTTGTGGGAGTTGGGATACCCAACTCGGTGAGGAGTGGTAGCTCAGCCTTGTGAGGTGAGCTGGGAGCTAGTCGAAATCTCTGGATAGTGGGTGTGTGGCCCCTTTGCGGCTTGGGGGGCTAAGGGGGAAGAAGAGTACCCCTAGCATTGGCTGGGAGGTACCGGTGAAGTCTCACCGGTCGGCAAGCGGAAGTGGCATGGAGCACGTGGATGTCATTCAGACTGAGTGAACATGCAACTGTATGCTCTCTTAATTTATGTTTGGTAGATGGTATTATGACTTCTACTTGGATCTGCTTGTTTATTGGAAAAGTAAACCGATGTCTTTTTAAGTTGATGATGAAAACTCTTCTTAGCCTAGCTTGATGGTTGTTGTCTCCCATGGCCATCATTTTCCCACATATCTTGACCACCAAGCTATGATTGATTGTTTCCTCCGTGGTTTCTTAGTATTCATCCCTAGCTCGCCAGTCCTTGCCTGAGTAGTCGGCTAGGATCCTGATCTATGGTCATTGCCTTAACGTTAAAAGACCTATAGATCTCAATGCTCTACTTTTCTATGTGAGGATGATGAAGCGAAGGATGAACCTATCAAACGTCTACCTCTGTTGTTTTCCTTGCCTAATTTTTGACTTGCGCCTTCCAATACGACCTCTGCGTATGAATTATCTTACTTCCTCCTTGTTTATTTTTTTTGTGCCTTGACTGATAGCATCCCTGCGATACTTTCAACGAGTTATCCTTAAGGCCCTGGCATTCTCTTACTATTGTAAGCATGTTATATTGGTATAGCAAGATGTAAAAAATTATTTAACTGCAATCTGGGTTTGATTCTTGTTGGATTGACTAGTTTTTATTACTTTTACGATTGTAATTGTGTAACTGATGTAAAAATATTACCTCTGTTGTTGTAATTAGGTATTGGATGTAAAAATATTATTTCAGCTATTGTAATTAGGTGATATCTATAAAATATTAACATTGCATTTTGTTTAATGATGGAGAATTTTAACACTACGTCCCTTGCCCACGAATTTTTACCCCAATGTTTTACTCAAATTTACCCTTGTTCCCTCATTGATTGACTTTGGTTTGCTGCATTTCTCATTTTAATTCATCAATTTGTTGTGTGTTCATTTAATTTTGAATACCACTATTCGACTGATCCCTTCGAGCACTCTGGAAGGCCGTTGACATAAAACAAAACATTTGCCTACTTGAGCCTTGGTCTGCTTTGTTTTTCTTAGCGATACCACCTAAAGGGAGAATGCATTCCTATGATTTTATTCTTGGGTTGCCTGTGATTGGCCATTATAAATGCTGAAGAAGATTAGACTTAGTTTCAGAGCTTATCATTGGTTGTAGCGAGTCCATGACATTTCCAGTTAAATAGAGTGGGTTCTCTAAATTCGGTTTTGTGGTATTTAGAAGGTAATGATCAAATTTGTAAGGATCTCAAACCCTAACTTGAATTTTCTATATAATCCCTTACCTTTGCGATTGTAGACTTTGTATTTGTTGTGACACCATACCCCAACAATGGTAACCTTTAACTGTTGTGAACACTGCGTCCCTTGCCCATGATTTTTTTCCCCTGGCCATGTAAAATACATGTGCTTTCAGCTGTGAAGAATAGCGACTTCTACTCCTGTATGTGGTGGATAATGCTCCCCATCTTCCTTAATTTGGCCAAGACATTACAGCTAGTAGCAGTTACAATTTTGATGGCATTATCGTTAGATTTACCTGCTCCTTGACTGCATTTTCTTTTTTCTGACAATGCTTCTACCGGTTGCACGACAACGACCATTTAATTACTGCCTGAGATGTGTTGTCTAACCAGGGTTGAGTAATAAATGTGTGATGTCTCATCCATCCTGTATGAGATCGAAATAAAAAATATTTTTTATTTAAAATAATTATCATTTTTACTTGGGAGGGCTGCCGTTAGTTTTGACTGCCTATTGATGCATAGATCACTTGGATACCCCTCGTGGGATCTCCTTCCTCATGATTCCACGTGTTGTTGCCTGGACCTTCATGTTTTTGGGAGCTGTCCATGATTGGGGCGATCATTGCCTTGTGACTTGGCATAGGAAGATACCATGGGCCTCGTTGACTGTGAGCCCATTTTCCTTTTTAGGTGGAGCAGCCTTCTTCATGATTAGACACTCTTGATGAGTAGACCACCTAGTTCACCCAGACCAGACTTTTAAATATAGTCTTCTTATTAATTAAACAAGCAGATTAGAATGTAATTATAATTACAATTTTAGTATTGACTTGATTTGCATTCCAGGTCACTTCGGATGGTACATTGATGACCTTTTTCTTTTATTTCAGACTTGCTCCATTGTTTTGCATTAATGTTAATTTAGATGGCGATTCAAGTTTATGATTCTATTTATTAAATTCGATTAGTCAATCAAATTGTAATGATGGACAATGGTATTTTGCTAATATGATTGCATTTAATGACTATTTGATTAATGGTAAATTTATGATTTAGACAAGCTACTTAGATTGTAATTAATGTAATTATATTTAACCAAGTTGAAGTTCCAACCTACTTATTGATGTCCATTTAATGTTGATTTAGATGGCACCTTGATGACAATTTCTAAATCAGAACTGCTCATGATTGTTTTAAGGTTAAATTTAGATTGTATAATAATGACGATCGTATCATAGACTCACTAATTTGAGTCGTAATTCATGATTAAGTTTGGTTGGTAACTTGCTGACTAATGGAAGTTAGACTGGTTAATCGATCTACAATTAATGCCAATTTAAACCTTAGATATTGACCTTTCAGCCTTGATTATTGGTTGATTCTTGACGAAGTCGTTTTTAAGCTTTTGTTTCCCATTGAGGGTGTGGTTGTTCATTACTAGTAATGTTTGTACTTGGCTATGTAAAATTTTAATGTGCTTGGTATGCTTGTGTCGGGCGGGATGTAGACACCTCCTTGTTCCTTAGAAAAGTCACTAGCCCTGAGACCTTAAATGGTCAAAATGGATGGGAACCTGGGCTTGAGCATTGCTTATGTGTCCTAGAGGTCCTAACCATTGCAAGGTAGGACGGACGGGTAGTCATTCTTATTCTTAGTCGATTGATCGTCGTACATTGTTTCCAGGTGCTTGATGAGATTTTATGTTGGTTCATTATGTTGTTGTTGCATGATTTGCATGTGTAGAGTTCGTCATCGTGTTGCGATGTTGAGTATAATGCCAATATTACCTTCTTGCACACACACACAAAAAAAATAAATTAAAGAGTGCTTTTACCAGTTCTACATCGTAGGAGTCATACCCGATGGGGAAGTTTCACATGGTATCAGAGCCGGTTCAACCTGTGAATTGGGATCGTTACGGCTTTCGTTGATATGATTTGATTACACTGTTGCTAACCGAGTTCACTTGTATTCATGCAAGTAATCATGGTTAGAGGGCATTGCAGAGGCAGACGATGGGTTCTAACACCTGAGGGGTCTAACCCCTAGGGAGACGAACATCTTCTCAGACAAGAGAAGATAGTAGTTGGTGATGTGGTTGGAATGATGAGATATTTTCAGCGCATGTCTGAGGCACTGATCAACCGTTTGGACAGAGATGAGGCCAGGGAACTGGCACCCGCTGAGGTTTCTCCATGCGCTCTGGTCGGTACTGGTAGCATTCATTATGGCCTCGAGAAGGTCAAATTTCCCAAGCTCTTTGGTGCCCCGGATGACGCAGCCGTCAAGGCATGGTTGGAGAACATGGCAATGTGCTTCGCACTTCGCGATTATACTTCCAACATGAAGGTCCGCATGGCAGTATTTCAACTGAAGGGGAGAGTTCTTCTATGGTGGAAGAATCCCCTACTGTAGCTGAACGTGGCCATCGAAAATGTTCCATGTGAACTATTTGAGGAACGGTTCTAAGAGAGGTACATTTTAGAGGAATTCATTGAGAATCAACTCAATGGGTTCAACACCTTACGATAGGGCGGTTGTATGGTGCCCAAGTATGAGGCCCATTTTATGGATTTGCTCCAGTATGCTCTGCACCTTAACACAGAGAAACTTAAGGTCAACAGGTTCGTGTTCAGCCTTAACTGCAGCATTTGTGCAAAGGTCAAGATTTTGATGCCTCGAACCTTGCATGACATCATCCAGAAGGCCCTTATAGTAGAGGAGGGGCTTATCAGCAGGGGTTAGATCAGGACTCCAGCGAGACTAGAAAGGCAGGTGTCATCTGGTGCATATCAGCATCAGACACTAGCCAGACATACGCTGGGATATCGTGGCTTCGAGAGGGGAGCCACTTTCACTACACCTCGACGACTGATGCCTTAGTAGTGGACACCTTATCGGGGACCACAACATCAACAACAACGTCAACCACAGTAGCAGTTTAGGCCTATTCAACAAAACAGACCAAGATTCCAGGTCGGTGGGCCATCATCTTTTACTTCGTGTGCCAGGACTACTGGGCCAAGGAAGGGGTGCTGGACATGTGGGGAGCCACACTACCAACGCGATTGCCTAGTGGAGAGGACTGGAGCATCCGGATCAGTCGAACCCACTATCGTGGGAGATAGGGCTGAGGCCCATCGGATTCATGCAATGGTGAATAACCACCAAGCAGAGCATCAGTTGACTATGCTCGAGATGACAGGTACTGTCGCTGACCAGAACCTTAGTATTTTGATATATCTCGGTGCTACCGAGAGTTTAATTTCTGGTGCAGCACTAAAAAGGATTAAGGTAAAGGCAGCCAAATAGGA
>JASDQU010241534.1:38722-49557 GCA_032191745.1 Picea mariana
TTCGGAGATCTCAAACTTCAACCTTTTTCCTTGAAAATGTTTTTATCCAAAGTTCGTGATCTTCTGACGTGTGTCCCTTGCGGATCGATGACTATGATTCCTTTGGGACTCTGGACTCTGCAAATCTCAAATTTCAAACTTATTTGGCCCCACTGGATTTTATTTGAAGTCATGGATCTGGTGACACATGGCTCTCAGTAGATCAATGGCTGAGATGTTCTCAAATGATTGGATGATCAAGGTTTGCTCCGGCTCTCCGGGCTTCGGGAGTCTCAAACCTCAACTGAAAATATCTCGAATGGATTCCTCTAGAGTTACTAATTTGCTGACACATAACCTCTGGGCGATCGACGGTCAGGATCTAATTCGGACGATCCGACAGTCGACGTTTACTTTGGGTCTCCGTCTCTCCGGGCTTTAGGAGTCTCAAATCTCAACTTCTCCTCACTCTCTCTTTTCCGTAGTGCTTTCACCAGGAGCACGTGATCGGTTGACACGTGTTCTCTTATGGATCGATGTTCCCCAACTACTTCAGCTATTCATAGTTTCTATGTTCGAGCCCTACCTATCACATCGTTGCATGGATTTCAGTTTGTAGGAGCATGCATAGACGGTTTGGAGTAAACCACTTTTCACCCCACAATTCTCCTGATGCTGACACGTAACCCCCCAGGGAAACCGTGGTTTGGATTGTGGGACCGCCTTGGGAAATTATCTCTCATGCAACTTGGTTCCCCGCAATGCCTACTGGTCATTTATCTCTCTCTCCAATGGGATCCGACGGTCACAACCTTAACCTTTCTTCCTTTTCATCGGACGACCCCTGTTTACCTGTCCTCCGATCCAATGATCCTGGATATCCATGATCCTACCATGGCAATCGTTCCCTAATTAAAAAGGAACGATCACGATCCTTCGAACCCTCATAGAGGTTCTATGATGTTTTGTCTCCTGCGTAGCATCTGCAACACCATTCTTCCCAAGATTTTCAACTTCACGTTCAGAGTTTGATCTCGACCACGAGATTCTGACCAATAGACCCAGCCCATACCGTCCTGGTGTTTCAACCAAAATATATGATACCAATCTGTAACATACCCAGCCACCCACAAGCCAGGTACACTACCTGCAAGCCCGCCCTTGGACTTCTTTTGCATGCTAACCTTCTTTATTTAGTAAGGATGAATAAGATAACAGATTTAACGACATGGACAACAATATCCAGCAAGCATGCAATATCTAAAGATTATGTTAAATGATAATTAAATATACATAGCGGAAATACATTCATATACATGTAAATGACAATTAAACTACACAGTGGAATACATTCATAAACAGATAGTAATATCACGATAGAGAGAACTTATCTTTCTGAAAAACAAAATCGATTGGTTGCAGACCAAGGACGTTCCACCCAACCATAGACACCCCTACTCTAAATCCCAATAGCAGTGTCACCCCCAAGCTAGGGCTATGAATCCACAAGAATGATTCCAGAGTGTAATTAGGTTCCCAAACTAGTCATCTCTCAAGTTCTCACGGGTTTCCCGACACCCAAAAAAATCCAAGTACCCATCTCTCTTCTACCCAGCCTATGCCACCCAAGATAATGGACCTCCACCCTTCTATGCCAAGTAGTCCCTCAGGTAGTCCTTCTCCTTCCTGCTAGGGATTCCAGCACAGCTGGTCCAAAATCTCAATGATGGAACTCTCAGGAATCAAAGTTGTAAGAAAAACAGGGCACAGGCCAATGCATTTCAAACATGCAGGCCCCAGGTCACGGCTAGATCACACCAGTGACCACTAAAACCAACTATCTCATGGCTAATTTATTTAGCAGCTCCATTTCCTTTGTCAAGCCAAGACGCAGGTGATGATGGATCAATGGATGAGTCAAGGGGGGTTGCATGGGAGTGCATTCATGGGAGTGTGTGCGAGAATAATGAGTGAGGGAATGGGAAAAAAGAGAACAAGTCAACATTCCAACCCCCCCATCAGACCAGAGGTGGGTTTAAGTAACCTCATGGGAAAAAAAAGAACCTCCTAGCCTTCCCCAATAAGTTCACGTAACCCATCCCCTCCCTTAGACAAAAAAGGTAATAAGAAAAAATAGGAATAAACACTTAGTCCCTCAAGCTCCCTCTCTTATGGAATCATATCCCCCTATAACTCTAGTCCTCATCCGTCTAGCATCCAACGATGTGTTTATTATTATTAATGATCAAAACATTACATTTCTTGGGCATACTGGTCCTTCAATCATTTCTGGGCACTCTGGCCTCTCAACATTGTAACAATACATTATTTAAAATGGGGGTTCAAAACCTAGGGTGTTATAGCAAGCCAAGTCTACTAACAAAAATATGGTTAGGATCATAAAATGTCTCATCAAAGATAATCCTTGCCAATGGCACACCCTCCTCACTTACGCCCTTTGGTCAGATCGCACTACCACCAAGGTAAGCACAAGTTGCATCCTAGTTCATCTTTTTTATGGTCAAGAAGCCATTCTGCCTACTAAGCTGGAACTTTATTCTCTACAGATGATGCTATAGATTGAAGAATTAAATTCTTCCAATGTCCCTCAAAGAATAAATTCCCTATTAGCCTTAGAAGAATAAAGAATGTTTGACTTGGAAAACATAAAGAGAAGACAACAAACTGTAAAGAAATATTTTAACAAGTGTGCAAAAACTATCAAATTTAAGGTAGGTGAGAAAGTCTCACTTTGGGACTCAGCCCATGCTGATAGAGGAAGACATTCAAAGTTTCATAAATTATGGCTAGGTCCTTTCAAAATCGTTTTTGTCCTAGGCACAATGATCCGGATTATTTTCGGCACAAAATGAGAGAAAAGATATAATAAATAAATGTACAGAGATGTCTCAGATATCCAATAATATAACGGAAATGTATAATATATGCAACCATAAACACAGAGATACAATAATACACAATTTTCTATTAATGAGTGAAAATGTACAAAGACCGTAAAAATGCATAATGAAAGACTCGCTAGAATGGTGGTAGCTTATCTCTGAGAAGAGATGTGTCTGTTACTCACATTCGCAAGAAGATGATTTTAAAATGAGGCTCCAAAGGCCTTTTTATCATAAATAAAATCCAAAACCCTAACCCCAAAACATGAAAATCCAACAGTTTTGTGGACCCCATTTTGGGTAGTTTGGTGTATCAACTTCCCGAGGGTGTAACTTTGGCATACAATCTCCATTTGGGGTGCACGATAACTCATTGGAAAGGTATCGTAGAGGAGATTCATTTAGGGGGATCAATTATATCCTTCTTCTATATTTGATAATCTCTATCCCAAAAAATGTTCATTTAGGCCCTCAAAATGGCCCCCGAAGTTAAAAACTGTTGAAAATAGTAAATTACCAAAATTGCCGAAAAATTGTTTTGATCCAGTTGGAAAAGGTGGGTAGACACCGATATCCACATAGATAAATCCTCCCTCCTTAGGAACCAATGGTCTCCATTGCGTTGAGTGCCCGGGGGAGAGAGAAAAGTGTTTGTTGAATATGCATCTTGATGAGCTACTTGCCTTGTTGGAGAAGTTGTGTTTCTTAGATTTTTTAAGGTTGTCATGAACCTATGGCTGGAAGGGTTGGACATTTTTAACCAGTGTAGTTACATGAGATTCATGTGTGTAGAAGTAATCTTTAGACTTTGTTGCAATCTTGTTGACCTGCTTCTGTTGGATAGAAGGTGCCTGGGTTGAGGCTGTAGTGGTTGCAGTATCCTTATGTTCACCTTTTGAACATATTGTCAAGAAGCTAAATTTTGTAGTATGAGATACTACCTTGTGGCACTGTTTAGGTGGAATAGTAGTCTGAACTACCTCTGGTATTCTATAGAGATGACCCCCCAGAGAAACAATGACACTACGGAGTCGAGACTCATAAACAACATGGCGCTTCCACATATATGGTTGGACGAAGAGAACATCACAGACATACAGTGGGGAAACATCACATAATACCTCATCCTTGAAGGGTTGGATGCTGTATGACAATATGCACTATTGGCTGACATAGATCTCTTGTCCCTAGAGAAGCCATCCGATGTTGTATGGTTGCGGGTGTGGTGTTTTCGACAATACCAACTGTTTGACGACCTCTGTTGAGATGAGGTTCTTCCGGCTTCTCCTAGAAACAATAAAATGCAGTGGGGTCCCTTCACCCACATATATGAATGAAAAGGTGCTCCCCCTCTTCAGGATCTGTTGGTTCTTCTTGTTGAATTGTTGCGGTCGCGAAAACAACAGTGGGGTATACGTCGATGATTTATCTTTTACGAGTATTTCCATAATCAAATTCAGAATCAGGGTTCGGCTCCTTCTTTTTTATCTCGGCCACCAATGACTGTTTTGAGCAACATTCATCGGTGTTGTGCCAAGGGATTTTGTGGAAATCACACCATTTTCTAGTGTCCTTCTTTGTCTTCCCGTGACCCTTCTTTTCCTATGGCTTGGACTAGTTTTTGGTAGAGTTTTTGTTAGGGCCGTCTTTATCATACTTTGGTTGTTGCAAATTTACAAACCCAAACTCCCATTTTTTTTGGTGCTTAAATTTCTTCTCGATTTTAATAGCATATTGATAAGTAGCATCGAGTGATGAGATGTCCAGAAAATCCATTTCAGTTTGGATGTATATGTGTAGAGCCCCATGGTATTTCAGAACCAAATGTCATTCAGAGTCTTTGATACCCATATTGGTATACAAGGTATGGAAGGTATTAGTAAACTATGGAACTTCTTGTCCCCTCTCTTTCCGTAGTGTGGTCCATCTCATGTACTGGTCCTCATAGTTGCCAACAGGGTAATATTGTTCCTTTACCGCATCCACAAAAAAATCCCAAGTGGGCTTGGCCCTATTTATTCCAGAATCCTTTGTGGAACTTTGCTCCCAGTAAGTTTCCCACCAATGTTTGACATCTGAGATATCCTTAAGGAGTGAGAAGGTTATATTTTCCCTGTCAGAGAAATTATGAATAGAGAAATAACCTTCTAGTAGATTTAACCATTTTTCTAGGGCATCTGCATCTTTCTGTCCTTCAAATATGGGTATATCAAAATTAACTTGTACCTTGAAAGGTGAGGTGCCTCCAAAGTGGTTTCTTGATGAAGACGTGTCTATTTTTATTGGCAAGCATTGAAGGATGTGGGGAAAGTTCTCCATCATTTCGTCCCTCTATCGCGTGAGAGCTTGCTCAAGCAACAAATTGATAGAATCATCTACTCTGATGTTTTTATTTTCTTCCACCATGGAGGGTTTAATGGGTGTGAAAGAGTGGTTTTATTCAAGAGAGACAATATTGAGACCCAACTTTATATATTCGGACCTCGTTGGGGACATACACTGAAAAAAAATGATCAAGAGCATCCTTCTCTGATACCACTGATCCGGATTATTTTCAGCACGAAATGAGAGCGGAGATATAATAAAGAAATGTACAGATATATCTCGGATATCCAATAATATAATAGAAATGTATCAGAGATGCAACCATAAACATAGAGATACAGTAATACACACTTCATGGAGCCTTGTACTGATTTAAAAGTTACCGGTGTTAATATTGTGGACCACAGTATGTCCATTACTCGATTGTCGGTTGCGATTATTGTGATTTATGTGATGTTATGTCTCCTCGACTCTGTTGTGCACAAACTATGTTAATACTATTGAATGTTTATTGGGAAATAAATTATGAAATGATTATTGTGCAATGCAATTTCTAAATGCAAATGAGCAGTCTTGAAGTGAAACCCCATTTCTGTATTTTTCGAAACATAGTGTTGAATTTCAGTTTTGAAACAGAAAAGGGTTTTGAATTTTAATTGACATTTAAGATGGCATTGTTTGATATATTAGAACAACACCCATGGGAGTCCCTTCCATTATACTATTTTCTGCAAAATACACTTCTCTCACTATCCCAATTGCACTTGTTCACTCCCTGTTCTATGATATTAATTTTTAAGGAAGGTCTGTATGGAAATAAAGAGAAAATGATGTGGAAGTTGATTGATGATTGGTATTCTGGGATATGTTTGGATACACAGTTGATTGTTTTTATTGATTCTTGAATAGTATTCATACATCCTTCCCCCTCCATGATATCACTTTACGCTAAATACAAGCCCTCCATACTCCCATTGACCCTATCAATTCCTTGTTCGTGTGGCAATTAATAAATGGAATTTTTATGGATGGATTGCATGTGTCTCGTAGTAAATTAAGCAAAATATTGATTAATTTAAGTAGAGTTTCATGTGTGGGGTTATTAATAACTTCATGAATGATTAATTATTGCTACGGAATGAGTTTTTTCGGTAGGGGTCGTAATGGCCGAAATAACAGAGGCAGGGGTAACTGGCATCGAGGCCATAGAAGGCCTCAATTTTCTATTCACTTTGATGTTGATCCGCAAGATTTCAACCAATTGTTTCAAGTTGGGTTCTTTAATTTGGTTGTCCATGGGATATTTCATCCTCGACCTGAAAGGCACCCTTTTCAACAGCCTCAGAATTTTCTCAGCATTCATATTCCCCCACATGTGTCGATGCATCTCGAACCTCCCGCAAACGATGGTTGGAAATAAATTTTCAATCAACCTGCTTATCACCGTCGTGGTTGGCCCACTGTCTCATTTCCATTACCACCACCACATATAATTAATCCTAATGCACAAATTTCCGATGTCGTTTCACCAGTGCAGCCTTTGCATGCCGGTAAGAGACTGAAAGTTGATGTCCCAGAACATGTGCTAGATAAGGTAAAAGAAACAGCTTCCCCCTCCAGTCCATCCACAGAGTCTTCTAAATATGTGTCTTCATGTCTCCACCTAAAACATGATTGTTGCCATGTGATCAACGAAATACATCCCCAAGGGTCTAACCAACCAAGGGCTACCCCAGAAAAGTCAAGAGGAGACAACAGTGAGAAGAGGAAATATGCCTCACACAACAACAAATATGGATTTTAAATGTTTTTTTTATGATATTCAGTGATGAAGACAATGTTTAATGATTTTCATCATATTTTGGATAGCAAGCTTTATTTTGGATATTTTTGTGGATAACATGGATATATTATTTTTTGGGGATATGGTCTTAAATTTTGTTGATATTTAAATATTCGACTTAAATGATATCCATGGGAGATACAAGGATGTTAAATGATCCAAATGATTAATTTTGTATTTTATATTTGATGATTGGAAAAGAGAATGATGGGAGTCACAAGGGGTCCCACCTATTTAGTTATTATTAATTAAACCCTTATTTATATATCATTATTAATTATTTATTCCCAAACTAATTAGTTAAGTTAATTTGACTTAACTAAAGAAAGTAGTGGATCCTTAGATGGGGGCACTCCACAACTGGCAATTTCTCAATCAAGGAAGCTTACTATCTTCAAGGCAACCACCAGAATCAGAACAAGGAAAACATATGGAACAAGGTTTGGAACCCCGCACTCTGGCCCAAGGTATCCACCTTCCTCTGTCTTGTTGCACACAACCGAGTCCTAACCTGGGACAACCTCAGGAAAAGAGGCTTTATTGGACCCTCATTATGCATCTTATGCTTCCAGCAAGCATATTTTCAACAGATGTCCCTTCAGCCAGAGAATTTGGGACCAAGGAGCTCAAATAATGCGTCGTTCCAATCAAAATAAGAACAACATCAGTGACACAGTTGAGAACTGGGACTCAATCACCTACAACAATCCCCTACTGATCCACATCTAGCAACTTCTCCCAGGATTTATTCTTTGGAAAATCTAGAAAGAACGAAACAAAAGAATATTTTGCTCCAAAGCCTCCATGTCAAACACAACCTGGGAAAAAATAGCTTCACTGATCAAGGAAATAGTTAGAAGTAAATCATGGAAACTAGAGGACTTAAACTACAACCTAGAGGAGCAATGCATTCTCCAAAGCTAGCAGCCTAACCTAATCAATCGACTAATGATGGAGATGCCTAAACATCAACATAGAAGCCGAACCATCTAGACCCCTCCTCCAATAGATTTCATAAAGATAAACTTCGATGGGGCTTCCAAAGGAAATCTGGGACCAGCGGGATATGGAGCTACACTCAGAAACTCCAATGGAGAGATCCTCTATCTCATAGAATGTTTCCTGGGGGAAACAACAAATAATGTGGCAGAGCTAATAGGCCTATTGTGAGGTCTCCAAGAAATAACTGATAGATATTATCACAAGATCATCCTGGAGGGGGACTCACAAATTGTTATTCAGCTAATCACCAAGATCCTCCATGGTGGAAATCCGCTGAAAATCTCACCTAGTTGGCGCCTCTCCAGGCTGCTAGAGGATTTCAGAAGCCTCCTTAGAACCAACCTCAGCATCACACCCTCCCATGTGAAAAGAGAAGCAAACAGGGTAGCAGACTGCTTGGCAAATGAAGGAGCAGCAATGGAGACTGAACACTTCTGTTGGGAGGCCCACACCTCTGAAGACTCAGATATCTCAGATCAGTGTCAAACCTTAGCCAACAGGGATATCCAACCCCCAGATGGGGTGCCACATCGTGAAGACAGGACACGCAGAAACAAGTCGGGCTGCGCCATAAATAAGAGCCACCGGCTACCATCTCTTCACCATTAAAGATGGGAATGAGCCCGTGCAACCATCACCAGTGGACGAGGCCTCTCAAGCAAGCGACCAGGATGGCACACCAGTGCACTAAGAGATAAGCCTTAATGTCCAAGGCTATCACAATCATCCTCACCCTTATCAGTGGCCTCGACAGATATGAGAGGCATTTGGAAATTGTAGAGCCGAAAGACGAGCTTTCGGAGAATTGGAGCAGGGCTAACCTTACACTTGGAATTTCAGCCATAGCCCGACTCCTCCACATGCCAAGAGCACAAGGATGGCCTCGCAGAGGCGCAGTGTGGTATGCTTTCGACTCACGTAGGAAACGACAGAAGAAATTTGAAAAGGCGTTGGCTCTGGCGTCCACTAGAAGAACTAGGAAGCCTGGGAGACCTAGAACGCCTCCTATGGCATACATGGAGGAGATTACTCCAGATAAGTCCATTCAGGACTATCCAGAACATCTCCTTTTTACGATCCCAGATAACTGGAATCCCCACACCAATTTCGGCAATGAAGCCAAGACTCCGGCTATAGAAATCTCACACAGCCACAGAGAAAATTACCCGGTAAAAGAATTCACCACCTACTATGTTGAGGAAGAAGTCCCGTGCAACACAGATGAAAAGGCCAACCCACCTAGCGGCACACCTCCTGAGGAAGTGGCACAGCAGGACAAGAAGCAAGTACACCAATTCAGCAGTGCAAATGAAGGAAAGGAGGAAACTTATGCACAGTGGCCATTTCCCCTCACCTGTGTTCAAGAAAAATGGCAGGACCAGCCTCCATTCATCAACCCGGGGTACCTAGAACTAATCTTTGAAATGCGAAGCATGGTGGACAACCAAATATTCAGGACCATTCAAATCAACCAATGCCTTGACATGTTGTATGCTACACACTCCAGGACATCACCGAGAAGACAGTGCCCTACGTGCACGCAGGCTTATGCGATTCCGACCAGATGGCGAAAGCATGGTGAAGCTGAAGAGATCACTGGTTAAAAGGTCTTGTGATGTCCATAGTTAGAAGTTTCTTTTTGTTTCAAAACAGAGCTTTATCTCAGCTAGATTATAGCAATGTTGTATGTAGGATGTTAAAGAACAAACTAAATCTAATGGTCATGCGTCCTGGTTTCCTTCGGGCAGGACAACACTCTGATAATTTTTGTTTGTTTGAAACCAAGTGGCATAGAATGTTCAGGTGGGACAACTGGCATTACAACAAGACTCTATAACTCTGTGGCTCTAATATAAACAGGATCCTCCTTTTTTACTTAAAAAAAAAAAAAAACTAAAGAAAGTAGTTAAACTACCTCAACTTATTGAGAAAGAATAAAGGTTCAATGAGAGGAAGAGACAAGGGGAGAATAGAAGAAGAACTACGATACTAAGGTTTTATCTCTGGTTAGTGAGATAGCTTCAATTTTCATTTGTTTCTGAGTTTACTTGAAAGCCTTATCATCTTGATGACAACATGGTCTTATTGAAGGAAGCAGGATTCAAAACTGAATCATACCTTTCAACAGCCTGTTTTAAAGGTGTTTGATTTATCCTTGATAGTTTGTGTACTCTTCTTTGTTTATGAATTAATTTTCATGGCTGATAAAGAATATCTTGTAGAGTCAAGTGGCAACATTTTGTGGCAAGTTGATCCAAATCATCAGTTTTAGTTTTATTTCACTGTTAGGGTCTTTTTGTATGGTTCCCATTGGAGACTCCTAAATATGACTTTGGTCCATACCCTCACAGGGGTTTGTAAAATAGAAATACAATTTTGTATCTCATAATGAATTAAAATCATATTATTGTTCAGTCTCATACATGTGTTTTCATGACTTGGTTCTTCCTTTTGCTTTTGTCTCCATGTTTACTTCAATGCAAAATATATATGAATTCACTTAGCTTTGTTTAACATTTTATTTTTACATTGTTACAAATTTAAATCATAAAATCATCCTTCATCCTTTTTAATTGATACTTGGGAATTGAGTGAAATTTTTGAGGCTATAAACCACAGGTGACATTCCCAACTATCTTTTTCTAGCCAGGAAAGATCTGAAAATGATTGAGTAAGGTATTCCATACCTTTTTCCTCAATAGTGAGTATGGAGGGATGGACGATGACTTTTCACAGATCCACCCAGTGGCAACCCATCCTAAAAGAAAATCAACTTACTAGGG
>JASDQU010241534.1:49577-64461 GCA_032191745.1 Picea mariana
TTCGGAGATCTCAAACTTCAACCTTTTTCCTTGAAAATGTTTTTATCCAAAGTTCGTGATCTTCTGACGTGTGTCCCTTGCGGATCGATGACTATGATTCCTTTGGGACTCTGGACTCTGCAAATCTCAAATTTCAAACTTATTTGGCCCCACTGGATTTTATTTGAAGTCATGGATCTGGTGACACATGGCTCTCAGTAGATCAATGGCTGAGATGTTCTCAAATGATTGGATGATCAAGGTTTGCTCCGGCTCTCCGGGCTTCGGGAGTCTCAAACCTCAACTGAAAATATCTCGAATGGATTCCTCTAGAGTTACTAATTTGCTGACACATAACCTCTGGGCGATCGACGGTCAGGATCTAATTCGGACGATCCGACAGTCGACGTTTACTTTGGGTCTCCGTCTCTCCGGGCTTTAGGAGTCTCAAATCTCAACTTCTCCTCACTCTCTCTTTTCCGTAGTGCTTTCACCAGGAGCACGTGATCGGTTGACACGTGTTCTCTTATGGATCGATGTTCCCCAACTACTTCAGCTATTCATAGTTTCTATGTTCGAGCCCTACCTATCACATCGTTGCATGGATTTCAGTTTGTAGGAGCATGCATAGACGGTTTGGAGTAAACCACTTTTCACCCCACAATTCTCCTGATGCTGACACGTAACCCCCCAGGGAAACCGTGGTTTGGATTGTGGGACCGCCTTGGGAAATTATCTCTCATGCAACTTGGTTCCCCGCAATGCCTACTGGTCATTTATCTCTCTCTCCAATGGGATCCGACGGTCACAACCTTAACCTTTCTTCCTTTTCATCGGACGACCCCTGTTTACCTGTCCTCCGATCCAATGATCCTGGATATCCATGATCCTACCATGGCAATCGTTCCCTAATTAAAAAGGAACGATCACGATCCTTCGAACCCTCATAGAGGTTCTATGATGTTTTGTCTCCTGCGTAGCATCTGCAACACCATTCTTCCCAAGATTTTCAACTTCACGTTCAGAGTTTGATCTCGACCACGAGATTCTGACCAATAGACCCAGCCCATACCGTCCTGGTGTTTCAACCAAAATATATGATACCAATCTGTAACATACCCAGCCACCCACAAGCCAGGTACACTACCTGCAAGCCCGCCCTTGGACTTCTTTTGCATGCTAACCTTCTTTATTTAGTAAGGATGAATAAGATAACAGATTTAACGACATGGACAACAATATCCAGCAAGCATGCAATATCTAAAGATTATGTTAAATGATAATTAAATATACATAGCGGAAATACATTCATATACATGTAAATGACAATTAAACTACACAGTGGAATACATTCATAAACAGATAGTAATATCACGATAGAGAGAACTTATCTTTCTGAAAAACAAAATCGATTGGTTGCAGACCAAGGACGTTCCACCCAACCATAGACACCCCTACTCTAAATCCCAATAGCAGTGTCACCCCCAAGCTAGGGCTATGAATCCACAAGAATGATTCCAGAGTGTAATTAGGTTCCCAAACTAGTCATCTCTCAAGTTCTCACGGGTTTCCCGACACCCAAAAAAATCCAAGTACCCATCTCTCTTCTACCCAGCCTATGCCACCCAAGATAATGGACCTCCACCCTTCTATGCCAAGTAGTCCCTCAGGTAGTCCTTCTCCTTCCTGCTAGGGATTCCAGCACAGCTGGTCCAAAATCTCAATGATGGAACTCTCAGGAATCAAAGTTGTAAGAAAAACAGGGCACAGGCCAATGCATTTCAAACATGCAGGCCCCAGGTCACGGCTAGATCACACCAGTGACCACTAAAACCAACTATCTCATGGCTAATTTATTTAGCAGCTCCATTTCCTTTGTCAAGCCAAGACGCAGGTGATGATGGATCAATGGATGAGTCAAGGGGGGTTGCATGGGAGTGCATTCATGGGAGTGTGTGCGAGAATAATGAGTGAGGGAATGGGAAAAAAGAGAACAAGTCAACATTCCAACCCCCCCATCAGACCAGAGGTGGGTTTAAGTAACCTCATGGGAAAAAAAAGAACCTCCTAGCCTTCCCCAATAAGTTCACGTAACCCATCCCCTCCCTTAGACAAAAAAGGTAATAAGAAAAAATAGGAATAAACACTTAGTCCCTCAAGCTCCCTCTCTTATGGAATCATATCCCCCTATAACTCTAGTCCTCATCCGTCTAGCATCCAACGATGTGTTTATTATTATTAATGATCAAAACATTACATTTCTTGGGCATACTGGTCCTTCAATCATTTCTGGGCACTCTGGCCTCTCAACATTGTAACAATACATTATTTAAAATGGGGGTTCAAAACCTAGGGTGTTATAGCAAGCCAAGTCTACTAACAAAAATATGGTTAGGATCATAAAATGTCTCATCAAAGATAATCCTTGCCAATGGCACACCCTCCTCACTTACGCCCTTTGGTCAGATCGCACTACCACCAAGGTAAGCACAAGTTGCATCCTAGTTCATCTTTTTTATGGTCAAGAAGCCATTCTGCCTACTAAGCTGGAACTTTATTCTCTACAGATGATGCTATAGATTGAAGAATTAAATTCTTCCAATGTCCCTCAAAGAATAAATTCCCTATTAGCCTTAGAAGAATAAAGAATGTTTGACTTGGAAAACATAAAGAGAAGACAACAAACTGTAAAGAAATATTTTAACAAGTGTGCAAAAACTATCAAATTTAAGGTAGGTGAGAAAGTCTCACTTTGGGACTCAGCCCATGCTGATAGAGGAAGACATTCAAAGTTTCATAAATTATGGCTAGGTCCTTTCAAAATCGTTTTTGTCCTAGGCACAATGATCCGGATTATTTTCGGCACAAAATGAGAGAAAAGATATAATAAATAAATGTACAGAGATATCTTGGATATCCAATAATATAAAGAAAATGTATAAGATATGAAACCATAAACACAGAGATACAATAATACACAATTTTCTATTAATGAGCGAAAATGTACAAAGACTGTAAAAATGCAGAATGAAAGACTCGCTAGAATGGTGGTAGCTTATCTCTGAGAAGAGATGTGTCTGTTACTCGCATTCGCAAGAAGATGATTTTAAAATGAGGATCCAAAGACCTTTTTATCATAAATAAAATCCAAAACCCTAACCCCAAAACATGAAAATCCAACAGTTTTGTGGACCCCATTTTGGGTAGTTTGGTGTATCAACTTCCCGAGGGCGTAACTTTGGCATACAATCTCCATTTGGGGTGCACGATAGCTTGTTGGAAAGGTATCGTAGAGGAGATTCATTTAGGGGGAGCGATTATATCCTTCTACTATCTTTGATAATCTCTATCCCAAAAAACGTTCATTTAGGCCCTCAAAATGGCCCCCGAAGTTAAAAATTGTTGAAAATAGTAAATTACCAAAATTGCCAAAAAATTGTTTTGAGCCAGTTGGAAAAGGTGGGTAGACATCGATATCCACATAGATAAATCCTCCCTCCTTAGGAATCAATGGTCTCCATTGCATTGAGTGCCCGGGGGAGAGAGAAAAGTGTTTGTTGAATATGCATCTTGATGAGCTACTTGCCTTGTTGGAGAAGTTGTGTTTCTTAGATTTTTGAAGGTTGTCACGAACCTATGGCTGGAAGGGTTGGACATTTTTAACCAGTGTAGCTACATGAGATTCATGTGTGTATAAGTAATCTTTACACTTTGTTGCAATCTTGTCGACCTGCTTCTGTTGGATAGAAGGTGCCTGGGTCGAGGCTGTAGTGGTTGCAGTATCCTTATGTTCACCTTTTGAACATATTGTCAAGAAGCTAAATTTTGTAGTATGAGATACTACCTTGTGGCACTGTTTAGGTGGAACAATAGTCTGAACTACCTCTGGTATTCTATAGAGATGACCCACCAAAGAAACAATGACACTACGGAGTCAAGACTCATAAACAACATGGCGCTTCCACATATATGGTTGGCCCAAGAGAACATCACAGACATACAGTGGGGAAACATCACATAATACCTCATACTTGAAGGGTTGGATGCTGTATGACAATAGGCACTGCTGGCTGACATAGAGATCTTGTCCCTAGAGAATCCATCCGATGTTGTATGGTTGCGGGTGTGGTGTTTTCGACAATACCAACTGTTTGACGACCTCTGTTGAGATGAGGTTCTTCCGGATTCTGCTAGAAACAATAAAATGCAGTGGGGTCCCTTCACCCACATATATGAATGAAAAAGGTGCTCCCCCTCTTCAGGATATGTTGGTTCTTCTGGTTGAATTGTTGCGGTCTCAAAAACAACAGTGGGGTATGCGTTGATGATTTATCTTTTACGAGTATTTCCATAATCAAATTCGGAATCAGGGTTCGTCTCCTTCTCTTTGATATCGGCCACCAATGAATGTTTTGAGTGACATTCATCGGTGTTGTGCCAGGGGATTTTGTGGAAATCACACCATTTTCTAGTGTCCTTCTTTGTCTTCCCGTGACCCTTCTTTTCCTATGGCTTGGACTAGTTTTTGGTAGAGTTTTTGTTAGGGCCGTCTTTATCATACTTTGGTTGTTGCATATTTACAAACCCAAACTCCCATTTTTTTTGGTGCTTAAATTTCTTCTCGATTTTAATAGCATATTGATAAGTAGCATCGAGTGATGAGATGTCCAAAAAATCCATTTCAGTTTGGATGTATATGTGTAGAGCCCCACGGTATTTCAGAACCAAATGTCATTTAGAGTCTTTGATACCCATATTGGTGCACAAGGTATGGAAGGTATTAGTAAACTATGGAACTTCTTGTCCCCTCTCTTTCTGTAGTGTGGTCCATCTCATGTACTGGTCCTCATAGTTGCCAATAGGGTAATATTGTTCCTTTACCGCATCCACAAAAAAATCCAAAGTGGGCTTGGCCCTATATATTCCAGAATCCTTTGTGGAACTTTTCTCCCAGTAAGTTTCCCACCAATGTTTGACATCTGGGATATCCTTAAGGAGTGAGAAGGTTATATTTTCCCTGTCAGAGAAATTATGAATAGAGAAATAACCTTCTAGTAGATTTAACCATTTTTCTAGGGCATCTGCATCTTTCTGTCCTTCAAATATGGGAATATCAAAATTAACTTGTACCTTGAAAGGCGAGGTGCCTCCAAAGTGGTTTCTTGATGAAGACGTGTCTATTTTTATTGGCAGGCATTGAAGGATGTGGGAAAAATTCTCCATCATTTCATCCCTATATCTCGTGAGAGCTTGCTCAAGCAACAAATTGATAGAATCATCTGCTCTGATGTTTTTATTTTCTTCCACCATGGAGGGTTTAATGGGTGTGAAAGAGTGGTTTTCTTCAAGAGAGACAATATTGAGACCCAACTTTATATATTCGGACCTCGTCGGGGACATACACTGAAAAAAAATGATCAAGAGTAGCCTTCTCTGATACCACTGATCCAGATTATTTTCAGCACGAAATGAGAGCGGAGATATAATAAAGAAATGTATAGATATATCTCAGATATCCAATAATATAATAGAAATGTATCAGAGATGCAACCATAAACACAGAGATACAGTAATACACAATTTTCTATTAATGAGCGAAAATTTACAAAGACTGTAAAAATACAGAGTGAAAGACTCGATAGAATGGTGGCAACTTATCTCTAAGAAGAGATGTGTCCCCTACTCGCATTTGCAAGAAGATGATTTTACAATGAGGCTCCAAAGGCCTTTTTATCATAAATAAAATCCAAAACCCTAACCTAGGAAGATGAAAAGACAATATTTTTGTGGACCCCGTTTTGGGTAATTTGGTGTATCAACTTCTCAGGGGCGTAACTTTGGCATATGATCTCTATTTGGGGTGCATAATAGCTCATGGGAAAGGTATCGTAGAGGATATTCATTTAGGGGGGATCAATCAGAGCCTTCTGATATCATTGAGAATCTTTATCCCAAAAAACATTCATTTAGGCCCTCAAAATGGTCCTGGAAGTTAAAAACTGTTGAAAATAGTAAATTACCAAAATTGCCAAAAATTTGTTTTGATCCAGTTGAAAAAGGTGGGTGGCCACCGATATCCACCTAGATTAATACTCCCTCCTTAGGAATAAATGGATACCATTTCATTGAGTTCCCGGGGGAGAGTGAAAAGCGTTTTCTAAATATGCATCTTGATGAGCTTCTTGCCTTGTTGGGGAAGTTGTGTTGCTTAGCTTGTTGAAGGTTGTCACGAACCTGTGGCTGGAAGGGTTGGAACTTTTTAACCAGTCTGGCTACATGAGATGCCTATGTGCAGAAGGAATATTTACACTTTGTTTCACTCTTGTCGACCTTCTTCTGTTGGATAGAAGGTGCATGGGTCATGGTTGTAGTGGTTGCAGTATCCTTATGTTCACCTTTTGAACAAATTGTGAAGAAGATGAAATTTGTAGTATGATATATTACCTTGCGACACTATTTAGGTGGAACAGTAGTCTGAAATACCTCTAGTATTATGTAGAGATGACCCCCCAGAGAAACAATGACACTGCAGAGTCAAGACTCATAAACAACATGGCGCTTCCACATATATGGTTGGCCCAAGAGAACATCATAGACATACAGTGGGGAAACATCACATAATACCTCATCCTTGAAGGGTTGGATCCGTATGACAATAGGAATTGTTGGCTGACACAAATATCTCGTCCTTGACGAAGCCATCCGATGTCATATGGTTGTGGGTGTGGTGTTGTCAACAATCCCAACTGTTTGATGACCTCTATTGAGATGAGGTTCTTCTGGCTACCGTTATCAACAATAAAATGAAACGGGGTCCCCTTCACCCACATATATGAATGAAAAAGGTGCTCCCCCTCTTCAGAATCTGTTGGTTCTTCTGATTGAATTGTTGTGGTCGCAACAATAGCAGTGGGGTTTACATCAATAGCAGTGGGGTCTGCATCGATGATCTATCTTCTACCAGTATTTTCATAATCAAATTCTAAATCAGGGTTTGGCTCCTTATCTTTGATCTTGGCCACCAATGACTATTTTGAGCGACATTCATTAGTGTTGTACCATGGGATTTTGTGGAAATCACACCATTTTACGGTGTCCTTCTTTGTCTACCCATGGCCCTTCTTTTCCTATGGCTTGGATTGGTTTTCAGGAGATTTTTTGTTAGGGTTGTCTTTATCATACTTTATTTGTTGCAAATTTGTAGACCCAAACTCTCGTTTGTTCTGGTGCTTAAATTTTTTCTTGATTTTAACAACATATCGATAAGCAGCACCGAGTGATGAGATGTCTAGAAAATCCATTTCAGTTTGGATGTATATGTGTAGAGCCCCACGGTATTTCAAAACCAAATGTTGTTCGGAGTATTTGATACCTAGCTTGGTGCGCAAGGTATGGAATGTATTAGTGAACTCTGGAACTTCTTGTCCCCTCTCTTTCCATAGTGTGTTCCATCTCATGTACTGGTCCTCATAGTTTCCAACGGGGTAATACTATTCCTTTACCGCATCCACAAAAAATACCAAGTGGGCTCAACCCCATATATTCCAGACTCCTCTATGGAAATTTGCTCCCAGTAAAGTTCCCACCAATGTTTGAAATGAGGGAAAGCCTTAAGGAGTGCGAAAGTGATCTTTTCCCTGCCAGAGAAATTATGAACATAGAAATAACCTTCTAGCAGATTTAACCATTTTTCTAGGGAATCTGCATCTTTCTGTCCTTCAAATATGGGAATATCAAAATTAAATTGTACCTTGAAAGGCGAGGTGCCTCCAAAGTGGTCGCTTTATGAAGGTGCACCTGTTTTTATCGACAAGCATTGAAGGATGTGGGAAAAATTCTCCATCATTTCATCCCTCTGTCGCGTGAGAGCTTGCTCAAACAACAAATTGATAGAATCGTCTTCTTCGACATTTTTATTTTCTTCCACCATGGAGGGTTTATTGGGCATGTGAGAATGATTTTCGTCAAGAGAGACAAGATCAATACCCAACTTGCTATACTCGGACCTCGTCGGGGACATGCACTGAAAAAAAAAAGATCAAGAGCAGCCTGCTTTGATACCACTGATCCATATTATTTTCGGCACGAAATGAGAGCGAAGATATAATAAAGAAATGTATAGATATATATTGGATACCCAATAATATAACATAAATGTATCAGAGATGAAACCATAAACACAGAGATATAGTAATACACAATTTTCTATTATTGAGCGAAAATGTACAAAGACTGTAAAAATATAGAGTGAAAGACTCGCTAGAATGGTGGCAGCTTATCTCTAAGAAGAGATGTGTTCGCTACTCGCATTCACAAGAAGATGATTTTACAATGAGGCTCCAAATTCATTTTTATAATAAATAAAATCAATATCCCTAACCCCGGAAGATGAAAATCCAACAGTTTTGTGGACCCCGTTTTGGGTAGTTTGGTGTATCAACTTCTCGGGGGCGTAACTTTGGCATACGATCTCTGTTTGGGGTGCACGATAGCTTGTTGGAAAGGTATCATAGAAGAGATTCATTTATGGGGCTCATTTAGAGCCTTTGATTATCATTGAGAATCTCGATCCCAAAAAACCTCCATTTAGGCCCTCAAAATGGCCCAGAAGTTAAAAACTGCTAAAAATATTAAATTACCAAAATTGCCAAAAAACGGTTTTGAGCCAGTTGGAAAAGGTGGGCTGCCACTGATATCCACTTGGATCACGCAAAATCTTACCTTTTAAATGATTTGGAAGAGTGATTGTTTTCTTATAGTACCAATGTTTCCCACTTAAAACATTATGTGGAACCAACTTGATTGATAAACGCCATGTGGAAATCACTGTTGTATATAGCTTTTTGTTTTATTGTTTTATTTCGCTTTGTCCAATTTATTTTTTATTTTCTTCTATTTCATTTTTTGTTGTTTTATTTTATGTTTATCAGAAATAAATTTTGGATCAGTTTGCCACAACAATGCCATTATGTAACTATTGTTGATCAATAACAATAAATTTTACACAGCTGTGATGATGTCCCCCTTTTAGACATCGCTGAAAATGCTTTTTGCTTTCAGTACTACTGTAGGATAGACGATTTGGTCTTTTTCCCTATTTTTTTCTATCCCTTTCTTCCCTCCATCCTGAGATTCAAAAGAGCATATCAGAAAATTTCTCCTCAAAGAACGAAGAAACGCTTTTTACTGTGACTGATCAAATTTTATGCATACATGACCAAACCCCCTCATACGTATCACTTTTCATGAGTTATTCCCAAAATCTTGTCTCATTATTTCCCTTAAACCATATTTTCCCCCTGTTGCATAATCATTCTGGTCAATAATTCTTTGATCTCTATTCACCGGTCTCCGAAACCGTACATTCTGAGTTCTTAATCTATTGGAAACAGATTTTCCTGTGGAGTCACCAGTTTGTTGATGCCCAAAAGTGCAACATAGGGTACCTGCTTGCAAATCATTGCAACACCTTATTATTTAATTATATTTAATAATATACTAATAGGTGGGACCTCTTGGGTGACTTATGTGACTATGATGAAGAGACAACACTTATGAATTATGTGCTTATTAGTTGGTTGAGATACAAGATTTACAGTTTATTTGCTTTAAATCGTTGTCAAAATAATTGATTACAGGATGTTATGGGAAAGGTGACTAAAGAGAAAATGTTGTTGTCTTAAGTATTACTATGCTACATTTAATTCGACAAAGAATTTACACTCCAGTTTCCAATTTACATATAGTATGTGATATGGCGATTACCTTGATTTCATGCTACAAGTGTTGCACGCATTGTTTAAATTGGAAGTCTAAAGGTTGGGACATAGTATCCCTAGATTTTTTTTTATGTATGTTACATTGTGGTCTTGACAAAGGTTGGCGCATTATAAGTTGAAACATTGGTAAACATGGTGTATTCGGCTTGCATTAAATTGATTTAGAGTTAGTGGTTGAGCTATATGGTTATCTTGCTCGTACTGGCTATGGATGAATGTGTAAGTGTAGATACGACATGTAGTAAATGCACGTCGCTCTAACCTACCTCAAGCCCACTACCCTAGCCATTTCACATTTGGTCTTTTGTTGGTTGTTGTTACTCCACTTTGTTCAGTTTTGGAAGAGGTATACAGACTTGGTCGATTCTCCTTGGAAATTTTTACACACAGGTATGAAGTTTCTTGCTGCTCCATCCATGAATTTCTCCGATCTACTCTTTAATTAAGTCAAAAGTTGGCTCTTAATATTTCTCACTGTGTGTGCATTTCCAAGTTTACGATTATGGATTTCCGACTATATATGGATGGTGGTTGAATATTGGCCTCTATGGCGTTTGTATGTGAAATATTTTCAGCTAAAAAATGGTGTGGGTGTCCCCTAGTGTTGGTAAAATGATATTTTCTCCATTCCTTTTCCTATTAAAAAGAATGTATTGTTGGGAATTTTTCGGGCCTACCTTCCTTCTGGTTTTTTTTTGTGGTTCCTCTCTGTCTGATAAGAATGGTACCATTGTTCGCAGCTCTTGGGTTATTTTAGACTCTGCCTACCGTTTAATTGTGTGGTTATCATGGCTATCATATGTGTTCCCTTGTATAAGCTCTGTAAATGTGACTGTGGGAATTGTTGGTGGTGTTAGACTGTTGAACCTACCCCTTTGGAGAAACCCTCAAACCATTGGTTAGATCGTCCTCTTATACCACATCCTTGTTGAAGATTTTATATCGAACAATGAATTTTAAAAAAGTCGTGAAGGTGGAAAACATAGAATTTAATACATATGTTGGCATGCTCTCTTTAGTCATGGGTTTTGTCCATTTGTTACTTTGCAATGATAGAAAGAATGCCAAGATTATTTTTTTTAAAGGAATTTTAAAAGGAGATAGGGTTTGTCCTATGGAAATATTTGGGTGATGACAACATTGCAAATTCATTGTTTGAAGGATACGACTTGTTGTGTGTTGTTTCCATATGAAAAAAAAATACTTTTGTGAATGAAGTATATACGCATTGGATGAGTCTTGCAAACCAGAATGAAAGGGAAATTTGGAAGCATGGTTATTTGAATTTTCAGTTGAAATAGTGGTATACGCAGGGATCCCTTTTGTGGCCACTTCATGGAACCTTGTACTGATTTAAAAGTTACCGGTGTTAATATTGTGGACCACAGTATGTCCATTCCTCGATTGTCGATTGCGATTATTGTGATTTATGTGATGTTATGTCTCCTCAACTCTGTTGTGCACAAACTGTGTTAATACTATTGAATGTTTATTGGGAAATAAATTATGAAATGATTACTATGCAATGCAATTTCTAAATGCAAATGAGCAGTCTTGAAGTGAAACCCCATTTCTGTATTTTTCGAAACATAGTGTTGAATTTCAGTTTTGAAACAGAAAAGGGTTTTGAATTTTAATTGACATTGAAGATGGCATTGTTTGATATATTAGAACAACACCCATGGGAGTCCCTTCCATTATACTATTTTCTACAAAATACACTCCTCTCACTATCCCAATTGCACTTGTTCACTCCCTGTTCTATGATATTAATGTTTAAGGAAGGTCTGTATGGAAATAAAGAGGAAATGATGTGGAAGTTGATTGATGATTGGTATTCTGGGATATGTTTGGATACACAGTTGATTGTTTTTATTGATTCTTGAATAGTATTCATAAATCCTTCCCCCTCCATGATATCACTTTACGCTAAATACGATCCCTCCATACTCCCATTGACCCTATCAATTCCTTGTTCGTGTGGCAATTAATAAATGGATTTTTTATGGATGGATTGCATGTGTCTCGTAGTAAATTAAGAAAAATATTGATTAATTTAAGTAGAGTTTCATGTGTGGGGTTATTAATAACTTCATGACTGATTAATTATTGCTACGGAATGAGTTTTTTCAGTAGGGGTCGTAATGGCTGAAATAACAGAGGCAGGGGTAACTGGCATTGAGGCCATAGGAGACCTCAATTTTCTATTCACTTTGATGTTGATCCACAAGAGTTGAACCAATTGTTTCAAGTTGGGTTCTTTAATTTGGTTGTCCATGGGATATTTCATCCTCAACCTAAAAGGCCCCCTTTTCAACAGCCTCAGAATTTTCTCGGCATTCATATTCCCCCACATGTGTCGATGCATCCCGAACCTCCCACAAACGATGGTTGGAAATAAATTTTCAATCAACCTGCTTCTCACCGTCATGGTTGGCCCACTGTCTCATTTCCATTACCACCACTACATATAATTAATCCTAATGCACAAATTTTTGATGTCGTTTCACTAGTGCAGCCTTCGCATGCCGGTAAGAGACTGAAAATTGATGTCCCACAACATGTGCTAGATAAGGTAAAAGAAACAGCTTCCCCCTCCAGTCCATCCACATAGTCTTCTAAATATGTGTCTTCATGTCTCCACCTAAAACATGATTGTTGCCATGTGATCAACAAAATACATCCCCAAGGGTCTAACCAACTAAGGGCTACCCCAGAAAAGTCAAGAGGAGACAATAGTGAGAAGAGGAAATATGCCTCACACAACAACAAATATGGATTTTAAATGTTTTTTTTATGATATTCAGTGATAAAGACAATGTTTAATGATTTTCATCATATTTTGGATAGCAAGCTTTATTTTGGATATTTTTGTGGATACCATGGATATATTATTTTTTGGGGATATGGTCTTAAATTTTGTTGATATTTAAATGTTCGACTTAAATGATATCCATGGGAGATACAAGGATGTTATATGATCCAAATGATTAATTTTGTATTTTATATTTGATGATTGGAAAAGAGAATGATGGGAGTCACAAGGGGTCCCACCTATTTAGTTATTATTAATTAAACCCTTATTTATATATCATTATTAATTATTTATTCCCAAACTAATTAGTTAAGTTAATTTGACTTAACTAAAGAAAGTAGTGGATCCTTAGATGGGGGCACTCCACAACTGGCAATTTCTCAATCAAGGAAGCTTACTATCTTCAAGGAAACCACCAGAATCAGAACAAGGAAAACATATGGAACAAGGTTTGGAACCTCGCACTCTGGCCTAAGGTATCCACCTTCCTCTGTCTTGTTGCACACAACTGAGTCCTAACCTGGGACAACCTCAGGAAAAGAGGCTTTATTGGACCCTCATTATGCATCTTATGCTTCCAGCAAGAGGAAACCAAAGAGCATACTTTCAACAGATGTCCCTTTAGCCAGAGGATTTGGGACAAAGGAGCTCAAATAATGAGTCGTTCCAATCAAAATAAGAACAACATCAGTGACACAATTGAGAACTGGGACTCGATCACCTACAACAATCCCCCACTGATCCACATCTAGCAACTTCTCTCAGGATTTATTCTTTGGAAAATCTAGAAAGAACGAAACAAAAGAATATTTCACTCCAAAGCCTCCATGCCAAACACAACCTAGGAAAAAATAGCTTCACTGATCAAGGAAATAGTTAGAAGTAAATCCTGGAAACTAGAGGACTTAAACTACAACCTAGAGGAGCAATGCATTCTCCAAAGCTAGCAGCCTAACCTAATCAATCGAATAATGATGGAGATGCCTAAACATCAACATAGAAGCCCAACCATCTAGACCCCTCCTCCAATAGATTTCATAAAGATAAACTTCGATGGGGCTTCCAAAGGAAATTCGGGACCAACGAGATATGGAGCTACACTCAGAAACTCCAATGGAGAGATCCTCTATCTCATAGAAGGTTTCCTGGGGGAAACAACAAATAATGTGGTAGAGCTAATAGGCCTATTGCAAGGTCTCCAAGAAACAACTGATAGATATTATCACAAGATCATCCAAGAGGGGGACTCACAAATTGTTATTCAACTAATCACCAAGATCCTCCATGGTAGAAATCCGCTGAAAATCTCACCCAGTTGGCGCCTCTCCGAGCTGCTAGAGGATTTCGGAAGCCTCCTTAGAACCAACCTCAACATCACACTCTCTCACGTGAAAAGAGAAGCAAACAGGGTAGCAGACTGCTTGGCAAATGAAGGAGCAACAATGGAGACCGAACACTTTTGTTGGGAGGCCCACACCTCTGAAGACTCAGATATCTCAGATCAGTGTCAAACCTTAGCCAACAGGGATATCCAACTCCCATATGGGGTGCCATGTCGTGAAGACAGGACACGCAGAAACAAGTTGGGCTGCGCCATAAATAAGAGCCACCAGCTACCATCTCTTCACCATTAAAGATGGGAATGAGCCTGTGCAACCATCACCAGTGGACGAGGCCTCTCAAGCAAGTGAACAGGATGGCACACTAGTTCACTAAGAGCTTAGCCTTAATGGCCAAGGCTGTCACAATCATCCTCATCCTTATCAGTTGCCTCGACAGATATGAGAGGCATTTGGAAATTGTAGAGCCGAAAGCTGAGCTTTCGGAGAACTGGAGCAGGGCTAACCTTACACTTGGAATTTCAGCCATAGCCCGACTCCTCCACATGCCAAGAGCACAAGGATGGCCTCGCATAGGCGCAGTGTGGTATGATTTCAACTCACGTAGGAAACGACAGAAGAAATTTGAAAAGGCGTTGGCTCTGACGTCCACTCGAAGAACCAGGAAGCCCGGGAGACCTAGAACGCCTCCTATGGCATACGTGGAGGAGATTACTCTAGATAAGTCCATTCAGGACTATCCAGAACATCTCCTTTTTACGATCCCAGATAACTGGAATCCCCACACCAATTTCGACAATGAAGCCAAGACTTCGGCTATAGAAATCTCACACAGCCACAGAGAAAATTACCCGGTAGAGGAATTCACCATCTGCTATGTTGAGGAAGAAGTCCCGTGCAATGCAGATGAAAAGGCCAACCCACCTAGTGACACACCTCCTGAGGAAGCGGCACATCAGGACAAGAAGCAA
>JASDQU010241534.1:64803-75398 GCA_032191745.1 Picea mariana
TTGTACCATTGGATTTTGTGAAAGTCACACCATTTTATGGTGTCCTTCTTTGTCTACCCGTGGCCCTTCTTTTCCTGTGGCTTGGATTGGTTTTCAGGAGATTTTTTGTTAGGGTCGTCTTTATCATACTTTATTTGTTGTAGATTTGCAGACCCAAACTCTCATTTGTTCTGGTGCTTAAATTTCTGTTTGATTTTAACAGCATATCAATAAGCAACATCGAGTGATGAGATGTCCATAAAATCCATTTCAGTTTGGATGTATATGTGTAGAGACCCATGGTATTATAAAACCAAATGTTGTTCAGAGTATTTGATACCTAGCTTGGTGCGCAAGGTATGGAATGTATTGGTGAACTCTGGAACTTATTGTCCCCTCTCTTTCCATAGTGTGGTCCATCTCATGTACTGGTCCTCATATTTTCCAACAGGGTAATACTATTCCTTTACCGCATCCACAAAAAAATCCCAAGTGGGCTCAACCCCATATATTCCAGACTCCTCTATGGAAATTTGCTCCCAGTAAAGTTCCCACCAATGTTTGAGATGAGGGAAAGCCTTAAGGAGTTCGAAAATGATCTTTTCCCTACCAGAGAAATTATGAACATAGAAATAACCTTCTAGCAGATTTAACCATTTTTCTAGGGCATCTGCATCTTTCTGTCCTTCAAATATGGGAATATCAAAATTAAATTATACCTTGAAAGGCGAGGTGCCTCCAAAGTGGTCGCTTGATGAAGGTGTGCCTGTTTTTATCGACAGGCATTGAAGGATGTGGGAAAAATTCTCCATCATTCCGTCCCTCTGTCGCGTGAGAGCTTGCTCAAGCAACAAATTGATAGAATCGTCTTCTTCGAAATTTTTATTTTCTTCCACCATGGAGGGTTTATTGGGAATGTGAGAATGATTGTCGTCAAGAGAGACAAGATAAATACACAACTTGCTATACTCAGACCTCATCGGGGACATGCACTAAAAAAAAATGATCAAGAGCAGCCTGCTTTGATACCACTGATCCAGATTATTTTTGGCATGAAATGAGAGCGAAGATATAATAAAGAAATGTACAGATATATATTGGATACCCAATAATATAACATAAATGTATCAGAGATGAAACCATAAACACAGAGATATAGTAATACACAATTTTCTATTATTGAGCGAAAATGTACAAAGACTGTAAAAATATAGAGTGAAAGACTCGCTAGAATGGTGGCAGCTTATCTCTAAGAAGAGATGTGTTCGCTACTCGCATTCGCAAGAAGATGATTTTACAATGAGGCTCCAAATTTATTTTTATCATAAATAAAATCCATATCCCTAACCCCGGAAAATGAAAATCCAACAGTTTTGTGGACCCCGTTTTGGGTAGTTTGGTGTATCAACTTCTCGGGGGCGTAACTTTGGCATATGATCTCCGTTTGGGGCGCATGATAGCTTGTTGGAAAGGTATCGTAGAGGAGATTCATTTAGGGGGCTCATTTAGAGCCTTTGATTATCATTGAGAATATCGATCCCAAAAAACCTTCATTTAGGCCCTCAAAATGGCCCAGAAGTTAAAAACTGCTAAAGATAGTAAATTACCAAAATTGCCAAAAAAATGGTTTTGAGCCAGTTGGAAAAGGTGGGCAGCCACCGATATCCACCTGGATCATGCAAACTCTTACCTTTTAAATGATTTGGAAGAGTGATTGTTTTCTTATAGTACCAATGTTTCCCACTTAAAACATTATGTGGAACCAACTTGATTGATAAATGCCATGTGTAAATCACTGTTGTATATAGCTTTTTGTTTTATTGTTTTATTTCGCTTTGTCCAATTTATTTTTTATTTTCTGCTATTTCATTTTTTGTTGTTTTATTTTATGTTTATCAGAAATAAATTTTGGATCAGTTTGCCACAACAATGCCATTATGTAACTATTGTTGATCAATAACAATAAATTTTACACAGTTGTGATGATGTCCTCCTTTTAGACATAGCTGAAAATGCTTTTTTCTTTCAGTACTACTATAGGATAGACGATTTGGTCTTTTTCCCTATTTTTTTCTATCCCTTTCTTCCCTCCATCCTGAGATTCAAAAGAGCATATCAGAAAATTTCTCCTCAAAGAACAAAGAAACACTTTTTACTTTGAATGATCAAATTTTATGCATACAGGACCAAACCCCCTCATACATATCACTTTTCATGAGTTATTCCCAAAAACTTGTCTCATTATTTCCCTTAAACCATATTTTCCCCCTGTTGCATAATCATTCTGGTCATTAATTCTTTGATCTCTATTCACCGGTCTGCGAAACCGTACATTCTAAGTCCTGAATCTGTTGGAAACAGATTTCCCTGTGGAGTCACCAGTTTGTTGATGCCCAAAAGTGCAACATAGGGTACCTGCTTGCAAATCGTTGCAACATCTTATTATTTAATTATATTTAATAATATACTAATAGGTGGGACCCCTTGGGTGACTTATGTGACTATGATGAAGAGACAACACTTATGCATTATGTTCTTATTAGTTGGTTGAGATACGAGCTCTACAGTTTATTTGCTTTAAATCATTGTCAAAATAATTGATTACAGGATGTTATTGGGAAGTTGACTAAAGAGGAAATGTTGTTGTCTTAAGTATTACTATGCTACATTTAATTCAACAAAGAATTTACACTCCAGTTTCCAATTTACATATAGTATGTGATATGGTGATTACCTTGATTTCATGCTACAAGTGTTGCACGAATTGTTTAAATTGGAAGTCTAAAGGTTGGGACATAGTATCCCTAGCAATTTTTTTATGTATGTTGCATTGTGGTCTTGACAAAGGTTGGCGCATTATAAGTTGAAACATTGGTAAACATGGTGTATTCAACTTGCATTAAATTGATTTAGAGTTGGTGGTTGATGAGCTATATGGTTATCTTGCTCGTATGGCTATGGATGAATGTGTAAGTGTAGATACGACGTGTAGTAAATGAACGTCGCTCTAACCTACCTCAAGCCCACCATCCTAGCCATTTCACATTTGGTCTTTTGTTGGTTGTTGTTACTCCACTTTGTTTAGTTGTGGAAGAGGTATACAGACTTGGTCGATTCTCCTTGGAAATTTTTACACACAGGTATGAAGTTTCTTGCTGCTCCATCCATGAATTTCTTCGATCTACTCTTTAATTAAGTCAAAAGTTGGATCTTAATTTTTTTCACTGTATGTGCATTTCCAAGTTTATGATTATGGATTTTCGACTGTATATGGATGGTGGTTGAATATTGGCCTCTGTGGTGTTTGTATGTGAATTATTTACAGCTAAAAAATGGTGTGGGTGTCCCCTAGTGTTGGTAAAATGATATTTTCTCCACTCCTTTTCCTGTTAAAAAGAAGGTATTGTTGGGAATTTTTCGGGCATGCCTTCCTTCTGTTTTTTTTTTGTGGTTCCTCTCTGTCTGATAAGAATGGTACCATTGTTCGCAGCTCTTGGGTTATTTTAGACTCTGCCTACAGTTTAATTGTGTGGTTATCATGGCTATCATATGTGTTCCCTTGTATAAGCTCTGTAAATGTGACTATGGGAATTGTTGGTGGTGTTAGACTGTTGAAGCTACCCCTTTGGACAAACCCTCGAACAATTGGTTAGCTCGTCCTCTTATACCACATCCCTATTGAAGATTTTATACCGAACAATGTATTTTAAAAAAGTCGTGAAGGTGGAAAACATAGAATTTAATACATACGTTGGTGTGCTCTCTTTAGTCATGGGTTTTGTCCATTTGTTACTTTGCAATGATAGAAAGAATGCCAAGATTATTTATTTTAAAAGAATTTTAAAAGGAGATAGGGTTTGTCCTGTGGAAATATTTGGGTGATGACAGCGTTGCAAATTCATTGTTTGAAGGATATGACTTGTTGTGTGTTGTTTCCATATGAAAAAAAAATACTTTTGTGAATGAAGTATATACGCATTGGATGAGTCTTGCAAACCAGAATGAAAGGGAAATTTGGAAGCATGGTTATTTGAATTTTCAGTTGAAATAGTCGTATACACAGGGATCCCTTTTGTGGCCACTTCATGGAGCCTTGTAGTGATTTAAAAGTTACCGGTGTTAATATCGTGGACCACAGTATGTCCATTTCTTGATTGTCGGTTGCGATTATTGTGATTTATGTGATGTTATGTCTCCTCGACTCTATTGTGCACAAACTGTGTTAATATTATTGAATGTTTATTGGGAAATAAATTATGAAATGATCACTGTGCAATGAAATTTCTAAATGCAAATGAGCAGTCTTGAAGTGAAACCCCATTTTTGGATTTTTCGAAACATAGTGTTGAATTTCAGTTTTGAAACAGAAAAGGGTTTTGAATTTTAATTGACATTGAAGATGGCATTGTTTGATATATTAGAACAACACCCATGGGAGTCCATTCCATTATACCATTTTCTACAAAATACACTCCTCTCATTATCCCAATTGCACTTGTTCACTCCTTGTTCTATGATATTAATTTTTAAGGAAGGTCTGTATGGAAATAAAGAGGAAATGATGTGGAAGTTGATTGATGATTGGTATTCTGGGATATGTTTGGATACAGAGTTGATTGTTTTTATTGATTTTTGAATAGTATTCATAAATCCTTCCCCCTCCATGATATCACTTTACGCTAAATACAAGCCCTCCATACTCCCATTGACCCTATCAATTCTTTGTTCGTGTGGCAATTAATAAATGGAATTTTTATGGATGGATTGCATGTGTCTCATAGTAAATTAAGCCAAATATTGATTAATTTAAGTAGAGTTTCATGTGTGGGGTTATTAATAACTTCATGACTGATTAATTATTTCTACATGATGAGTTTTTTCAGTAGGGGTCATAATGGCCTAAATAACAGAGGCAGGGGTAACTGGCATCGAGGCAATAGGAGGCCTCGATTTTCTATTCACTTTGATGTTGATCCACAAGAGTCAAACTAGTTGTTTCAAGTTGGGTTCTTTAATTTGGTTGGCCATGGGATATTTCATCCTTGACCTGAAAGGCCCCCTTTTCAACAGCCTCAGAATTTTCTCGGCATTCCTATTCCCCCACATGTGTCGATGCATCCCGAACCTCCCGCAAATGATGGTCGGAAATAAATTTTCAATCAACCTGCTTCTCACCATCGTGGTTGGCCCACTGTCTCATTTCCATTACCACCACCACATATAAATAATTCTAATGCACAAATTTTCGATGTCGTTTCACTAGTGCAGCCTTCGTATGACGGTAAGAGACTGAAAATTGATGTCCCACAACATGTGCTAGATAAGGTAAAAACAATATCTTCCCCCTCCAGTCCATCCACGGATTCTTCTAAATATGTGTCTTCATGTCTCCACCTAAAACATGATTGTTTCCATGTGATCAACAAAATACAGCCCCAAGGGTCTAACGAACCAAGGGCTACCCCAGAAAAGTCAAGAGGAGACAATAGTGAGAAGAGGAAATATGCCTCACACAACAACAAATATGGATTTTAAATGTTTTTTTTATGATATTCAGTGATGAAGACAATGTTTAATGATTTTCATCATATTTTGGATCGCAAGCTTTATTTTGGATATTTTTGTGGATAACATGGATATATTATTTTTGGGGGATATGGTCTTAAATTTTGTTGATATTTAAATATTCGACTTAAATGATATCCATGGGAGATACAAGGATGTTATATGATCCAAATGATTAATTTTGTATTTTATATTTGATGATTGGAAAAGAGAATGATGGGAGTCACAAGGGGTCCCACCTATTTAGTTATTATTAATTAAACCCTTATTTATATATTATTATTAATTATTTATTCCCAAACTAATTAGTTAAATTAATTTGACTTAACTAAAGAAAGTAGTGGATCCTTAGATGGGGGCACTCCACAAATGGAAATTTCGCAATCAAGGAAGCTTATTATCTTCAAGGCAACCACCAGAATCAGAACAAGAAAAACATATGGAACAAGGTTTGGAACCCCGCACTCTGGCCCAAGGTATCCACCTTCCTCTGGCTTGTTGCACACAACCGAGTCCTAACCTGGGACAACCTCAGGAAAAGAGGCTCTATTGGACCCTCATTATGCATCTTATGCTTCCAGCAAGAGGAAACCAAAGAGCATATTTTCAACAGATGTCCCTTCAGCTAGAGGATTTGGGACCAAGGAGATTAAATAATGCGTTGTTCCAATCAAAATAAGAACAACATCAGTGACACAATTGAGAACTGGGACTCGATCACCTACAACAATCCCCTACTGATCTACATCTGGCAACTTCTCCCAGGATTTATTCTTTGGAAAATCTGTAAAGAATGAAACAAAATAACATTTCACTCCAAACCCTCCACTCCAAACACAACCTGGGAAAAAATAGCTTCACTGATCAAGGAAATAGTTAGAAGTAAATCCTGGAAACTAGAGGACTTAAACTGCAACCCAGAGGAGTAATTCATTCTCCAAAGCTAGCAACCTAACCTAATCAATCGACTAATGATGGAGATGCCTAAACATCAGCATAGAAGCTCAACCATCTGGACCCCTCCTCCAATAGATTTCATAAAGATAAACTTCGATGGGGCTTCCAAAGGAAATCCGGGACCAGCGGGATATGGAGCTACACTCAGAAACTCGAATGGAGAGATCCTATATCTCGTAGAAGGTTTCCCGGGGGAAACAAAAAATAATGCGGCAGAGCTAACGGGCCTATTGCGAGGTCTCCAAGCAACAACTAATAGATATTATCATAAGCTCATCCTGGAGGGGGACTCACAAATTGTTATTCAACTAATCACCAAGATCCTCCATGGTGGAAATCCGCTGAAAATCTCACCCAGTTGGTGCCTCTCCAGGATGCTAGAGGATTTTGGAAGCCTCCTTAGAACCAACCTCAGCATCACACCCTCCCATGTGAAAAGAGAAGCAAACAGGGTAGCAGACTGCTTGGCAAATGAAGGAGCAGAAATGGATACCGAACACTTCTGTTGGGAGGCCCACACCTCTGAAGACTCAGATATCTCAGATCGGTGTCAAACCTTAGCCAACATGGATTTCCAACCCCCAGATGGGGTGCCACGTCACAAAGACAGGACACGCGAAAACAAGTCGGGCTGCGCCATAAATAAGAGCCACCGGCTACCATATCTTCACCATTAAAGATGGGAACGAGCCCACGTAGCCATCACCAGTGGACGAGGCCTCTCAAGCGAGCGAATAGGATGGCACACTAGCGCACTAAGAGCTCGTCCTTAATGGCCAAGGCTGTCACATTCATCCTCACCCTTATCGTTTGCCTCAACAGATATGAGAGGCATTTGGAAATTACAAAGTCGAAAGCTGAGATTTCGGAGAACTGGAGTAGGGCTAACCTTACACTTGGAATTTTGTCCATAGCCCGACTCCTCGACATGCCAAGAGCATGAGGACATCCTCATATAGGCGCAGTGTGGTATGCTTTCGACTCACGTAGGAAACGACAGAAGAAATTTGAAAAGGCGTTGGCTCTGGCATCCACTCGGAGAACCAGGAAGCCTGGGAGACCTAGAACGCCTCCTATGGAATACGTGGAGGAGATTACTCTGGATAAGTCCATTCAGGACTATCCAGAACATCTCCTTTTTACGATCCCAGATAACTGGAATCCCCACACTGATTTCGGCAACGAAGCCAAGACTTCAGCTACAAAAATCTCACACAGCCACAGAGAAAATTACTCGGTAGAGGAATTCACCAACTGCTACGTTGAGGAAGAAGTCCCATGCAGCACAGATGAAAAGGCCAACCCACCTAGCGGCACACCTCTTGAGGAAGCGGCACAACAAGACAAGCAGAAAGTACACCAAGTCAGCAACGCAAATGAAGGCAAGGAGGAAACTTATGCACAGTGGTCATTTCCCCTCGCCTCTGTTCAAGAAAAATGGCAGGACCAGCCTCCATTCATCAACCCGGGGTACCTAGAACTAATCTTTGAAACATGAAGCATGGTGGACGACCAAATATTTAGGACCATTCAAATCAACCAACGCCTTGACATGTTGTACGTTGCACACTCCAGGACATCCCCGAGAAGACAATGCCCTACATGCGGGCATGCTTATGCGATTCTGGTCAGATGGCGAAAGCATGGTGAAGATGAAGAGATGACTGGTTAAAAGGTCTTGTGATGTCCATAGTTAGAAGTTTCTTTTTGTTTCAAAACAGATCTTTAGCTCAGTTAGATTATAGCAATGTTGTATGTAGGATGTTAAAGAACAGACTGAATCTAATGGTCATGCGTCCTGGTTTCCTTCGGGCAGGAYGACACTCTGATAATTTTTGTTTRTTTGAAACCAAGTGGCATAGAATGTCCAGCTGTCTCGGTTTCCTTTTTCAGGTGGGACARCTGGCATTAMAACAAGACTCTRTAACTCTGYGACTCTAATATAAACAGGATCCTCCTTTTTTACTTAWAAAAAAAAAAAGACTAAAGAAAGTAGTTAWACTACCTCAACTTATTGARAAAGAATAAAGGTTCAATGAGAGGAAGAGACAAGGGGAGAATAGAAGAAGAACTAYGATAMTAAGGTTTTATCTCTRGTTAGTGAGATAGCTTCAATTTTCATTYGTTTCTGAGTTTACTTGAAAGCCTTATCATCTTGATGACAACATGGTCTTATTGAAGGAAGCAGGATTCAAAACTGAATCATACCTTTCAACAGCCTGTTTTAAAGGTGTTTGATTTATCCTTGATAGTTTGTGTAATCTTCTTTGTTTATGAATTAATTTTCATGGCTGATAAAGAATATCTTGCAGAGTCAAGTGGCAACATTTTGTGGCAAGTTGATCCAAATCATCAGTTTTAGTTTTATTTCACTGTCAGGGTCTTTTTGTATGGTTCCCATTGGAGACTCCTAAATATGACTTTGGTCCATACCCTCGCAGGGGTTTGTAAAATAGAAATACAGTTTTGTATCTCATAATGAAATAAAATTGTATTATTGTTCGGTCTCATACATGTGTTTTTGTGACTTGGTTCTTCCTTTTTCTTTTGTCTCCATGTTTACTTCAATGCAATATATATATGAATTCACTTAGCTTTGTTTAAAATTTTATTTTTACATTGTTACAAATATAAATCATAAAATCATCCTTCATCCTTTTTAATTGATACTTGGGAATTGAGTGAAATTTTTGAGGCTATAAACCATGGGTGACATTCCCAACTATATTTTCCTAGCCAGGAAAGATCTGAAAATGATTGAGTAAGGTATTCCATACCTTTTTCCTCAATAGTGAGTATGGAGGGATGGATGATGACTTTTCACAGATCCACCCAGTGGCAACCCATCCTAAAAGAAAATCAACTTACTAGGGCATCATGTCATCCCTCCAGGTATGAATGAGGCAAAGTGTATAATTTCCAGGAAAACGTCATTAAATGAAGAAGGATTCAATACAACATATTCAAGTTCTTCAAAAAATCGGAGTGATACATACCATGATACTCAAACTCATTACCTCATGGAGCAAGACCAACCACTACTTGAAGACTAGGCTGGTGGGATGGATATTGTTGGTGGTGATAAATGCACTGTACTGAATAAAAGAGGGGCCCTCCAGGGCCATGCTCAAGTTGTCTGGCTCCCGGTACTCCATGTCTATGACCTGTGGGCATCGAGATGTGATCGCTTTAGTTATCCCTAGATTAGGGGATAGCAGTCCTAACACATAGCAATTTTTCCATCTTCGTGGACTCACAGACTCATAATATTGTATCCTTCTTTCCATAGGTCCATCTGAGAATCCCCAACACTTATCCATTTTTCCATCTTCATAGACTCATGAACTCACGGACTCGTATGTTCCAACATGACAATTCATTAACTTCTTCCTCATTGCACATGTAGATCCTGGCTTGACATGTTGCCAAAATAATGGATGGTCCAGATTAATAGCACGCACCCCCCAAATATTTAAAGTTCATGCAACTTCAAATGTGCTATGAGTCTCCTTTTTCGATCATGTCTCCAGATCAATGGTCTAATGTCTTGGCTCGAGGTTTCACTCATTGAGAATTATCGCCACGATGTATCTCTGCCACACTTGCCACCTCTACCTCCTTGACTCCATGTACCTTCCACCATGGAAATACATGTCACCTGCCACCACATCATCTAACATGTGCCCCCCCCCCCATGTCATGTTGACAGTAGTATACAAAAATACACCGAAAATTTTCCAATTGGCCCAATTTTCCAAAATTTCCCAATTTCTACCATGGTGCTCTACTCACATGAAATTTGGTCAATTAACATGTTTGAATCTGTCCAGTTTGAAATTTAATTTCATATTTCTAATACATGGGATTGATTCTTTCAAATATCCATGAAATTCCCTTTACTTTCATTGCAACATTTTGTCAACCAAATCACAAACAAACTCCTACTGACATTCTGTCAAACAATTTTCTTACAACTCTAAAATTACAGCTTTGAATTTTTCTAAATGACCCATGCAGACCCAATGTTGAAGACTGGAGATATGATACCACTTTGTCATGTACCCATTACCAATGACTCAAAAATATTACTTTGA
>JASDQU010241535.1:2679-27716 GCA_032191745.1 Picea mariana
GTTGGAGTTACTTCACACACACCTAGGATTTCTTTTTCCTAAGTTTTTTCCTTGTTTATTAGTCATAATTAGTCATTATCCAATCTCCTATATTTTAGGGGAGAATATTCCACCTGGAGAATATTCTCTTTCGGTTGACACTTTAGTTTCACTAGTTGAGTTGAGTTTAGATGCTGCATTGGTTTTGTCACTATGAAACATTGGGATCATCACCATGCTAATTATACCTTACCTTGGTATCATCACCAGATTGGTGCATTAACCTTGATTCCCTGAGTTAACTCCTCACTACTCTTTGTTCAGTCAGTTAACTGAAGACTAGTTGACTAGTTAAGTCAACTAGGTGGCAGTTCACTCCCGTAACTGCCTGAGAGACTAGACTAGGTGGCAGTTCACTCCCGTAACTACTGGGGTGTGTCCATATCACTCTACACCACCACTATGGAACACTGTTTCTCCTCCATTGCACACTCATTGAGTTATATAGAGTATATCATGTGTAAATTATTCATTATTCATGATGGTTAATGAAAATTCTTTCATTCTTTATTTCCTTCTTCTTCTTTCTCAAATTCTCTCTGCAAATGTGTGTATTATTGTTTAGCTAGATCTATTATGTGCAGCTTCAGCACATTTACACCAACTACCGATATTTCTTTAATCTCTTCTAATAAATGCAGTAAGGTCATTTCACAAACCAAGAAGTTTGTCTTCTTTGTGATCCATGATCACAGTAAGAAAAATGTAACCACCACAATTGTGGTCTCTACACATAGCCTCTCTTTGCAGCATAAGAAAGTGGATGAGATTGTCGAAGAGGACAGAGACATATTCTCCTCACCCACTAGGGTACCGATGTACTTCCAAGTCAAGCATCCAATTGATCTAACTCATGATGCACTTCTTCCTAATGGACCAGTCTCTCATTGCTCGTTGATGGAAAAATGACAAAATCAAGCATCAAATCCAAGAGTTTCTTCAAAAGGGACATATTAGACCCAAATCCTCCCCTTGTGGAAGATCTATTGTACTGGTGCAAAAGGAATATGGGACCTGACGACTCTGCATTGATTACAGAGCATTAAACAAAATCACACTCAGGAACTAATATCGAATTCCCCAAATTGATGACCTTCTTGACCAACTCAAGGGGGGAAATTTCTTCAGTAAGATTGACCTAAAGTCTCTCTACCACCAGGTTCCCATCAAACTGATTGATGTATGAAAGACAACTTTCAAATATAAAGATGGTCTCTTCGAATGGTTGGTCATAACCTTTGGCTTAACAAATGGATCAACCACTTTCATGAGGTTAATGGATGATGTATTAAGACCCCTCACCAACTATTTTGTGGTGGTATATCTAGATGACATCCTCATCTTCAGCATAACTTGGGAGGAGTAGATGCAACATATTCATCATGTTTTGAGCACTCTGTGGCAACACAAGCTATATGCCAACTTGTAAAAATGATCATTTGGCATAAACAAGGTCCAATACTTGGGCTATATTGTTGATGAGCATGGGGTACATGTGGATACAACTAAGATCCAAGCCATCTGTGATTAGCCAACCTTGACCATACTAACTGAGCTTCAAAGATTCTTGGGACTTGCCAACTTCTACCATTAGTTCGTGTTGGGATTCTCCCATATTGCATGGGCCCTCAACCAAGTGACTAAGGGCAATGGCAGGGAAAATTTTGCATGGGGGAAGGCACAACAACGGACATTTGATGATTTGAAGCATCGCTTGTGCTTAGCTCCAGTACTCTTCTTACCTGATCTGCAACAATCATTTGAGATTGAGACTAATGCCTCTGACTATGTTGTAGGCGTAGTACTCACTCAACACGGTCATCCAATAGCATACCATAATGAGAAACTCTCAGATATCATTCAAAAGTACCCCACCTATGAAAAGGAAATGGATTCCATTGTGCAAGCCTACCATCAATGGAAACATTACATTCTATGAAAGTAGACAATCATCCACACTTATCAAAAGCCTTGTTCATTCATATAGACACAAGGGAAGTTGCAGAACAACCATCCAAAGCGGTCCACATGCCTGTAAAAGTTCCATCTCAACATCAAGTATAAGACAAGGAACACAAATCATGCTATTGACTGCCTCAATCTACCTCCCGTGGCTGCACTCACCACCATGCTCCATTCTTGTGGGCATGAGGCCTCATAATGGCCCCAAATTTATCAGTGATATTCTGACTTCGCCACCACCTATCAACTCTTGGTTATAGGCACAAATGTCGCCAATTTTCACATTCATGATGGACTATTATGCCATCTAGTACATCTCTATGTTCCTGCAAGTGAGTGTGCAAAGTTGATTTGGGAGGCTCACTGCAGTCGGATGGAAAGACATTTTGGCGTGGAGAAAATTGTGGTTGTTCTACAGAAACATTTTTGTTGGTCAAAACTTCGAGAGGACATCAACAAGTATATCAGATCTTGCACTTCCTATGCCATTGCCAAGCCAACCATTAAGAAGAAAGGATTATACACTCCTCTTCCTACTCCTGGGAGGCCTTGGGAATCCATATCGATGGATTAGATTTATGGCCTTCTGTCCACCAAGTAAGGCAATGCTTACATATTTGTGGTGGTTGATCGGTTTTGAAGATGACCATTCTCACAGATTGCAAGAAAAGCATCACAACGACATATACTTCCAAGCTCTTCTTCGAACGAGTGTGGGTCGATTTTGGGATACCATAGACCATCATCTCCAATCTGGACAACAGGTTCCTCAACATATTTTGGTCGAGTCTCTGGTCACTATTGGACACCAAGCTCACTAAATCCACTGCCTTCCACCCTCAAACCGATGAAAAAACAAAGGTAATTAATTGGATGATTGTGCACATCCTACGCATGTATAAATCTAAGAATCTATGTACATGGGATGAGAGTCTTCCCTATGTTCAACACAACTACAACATGGCTCTCCATAGCTCCACCAGTCATATCCCCTTTCAGTTGGGGATGGGATTCCAACCCTCGGGTCCCATTGATGTTGCACTACCTCTTGCAACTAGAAAGACATATTCTTCCCATGTTCAGTCCGAGGCCAACAAAGCCAACAGATTCATTGAGCGGATTCAATACATCTGCCAACAATTCCATGAGATTTTACAGAAAGCCAATGGTAAGTAGAAGCGGTGTCATGATCAACACCAGGTATTGCATAAGTATCAGGTGGGAGACAAGGTCTCGTTACATTTGCGGAAAGAATGCCTTACAGGGATCCATCGAAAACTCTGTGCACTTTGTTATGGGACTTACACCATCACCAAGGTTGTGGGTGAGAATTATTTTGAGCTCAACACTCACCCCTTCCTTGGCTTGCACCTAGTGTTCAATTTGGACCTCTTCCGACCATATTTTCCAGCATTATTGGACACCTCAGAGATCACAGAACAATTGACACCAAAAAAGCTCAACCCTGACTACATGGAACAAGCATCCACTGATCAGATAGTGGACACATAGGTCAAGGGCACTCGCCAGTAGAAGATCTAGCTTTATCAGGTTGTCGAGGTAGGGCAACTCCACACCAAGGCAAGTGGCTCACCCAGAGCCAAATTCAATATAAATTGCCTCACTTGATGGGGGCACTCAACACAATGGATACCATTGCTTCCTAAGGGGGGAGGAATTATCCAAGTTGATATTGGTGTCCATCCACCTATTCCAACTGACCTCTCTTGACATTCTTTAGTTCAACACGTTCTTCTGTAATTCTTTGTAATTGTGGGTTCTACACTTTCGGGGTTGTTTAAAGCTCTACATAGCTTCTAAGTGCAAATTGGTGGTTGCCCACCTAATCCAACTGACTTATTTTGAAAATTTTCATGTCAATACATTTTTTTGTACTTCTAGGGTCGTTTGGGGCCCTAAACAATGTTTTTTGGCTTGCCACAGTCAAACTATAAACATATTTATAGTTTGATGGCATAATGTGTAGTTCTCGAAAAGTCCTTTGAAATGGGCTATCACATCCCTAAAATGGAGGTCGTATGCAAATGTTACGACCCATCAAGCCCACATAACTTTTGGTGTTTCATCTCCTAGGGTTAGGTTTTTGGATGTATAGGTTTTGGAATTCATGAGTAATGCTAAAAAGGCCTTTGGAACCTCATTGCAATCATTCTTCTCAGATGAATGCACGTAGCAACCACATCTCTTCTCAGAGATAACTACCACCATTCAAGCAAGTTATTTTCATTTATGCAGTTTTACAGTTTCAACCTATTTTATTTATTCAATAGAAGTTATTGTTTACTCGATATTTGTTGTTGTTCTTCGTATCTTTGTTTTATTGTATTCAATTTTTTATTCATTTCGTTCCGATCATAAATTCAGATTAATAATGCATGCACATTATCAACACTTTTCTGTTTTTTGAAAATTAATAAAGAAATGGTGGGATTACCTCTTTTTGTGTTGGATGAGTTTCCTACTTTTTTTTTGTTTTTTGCTTTTTGTTGATTTTTATTTAGATATATACCATAATTCTAAAATACATAGGCCTTTTATTTATAGAGTAAGGATTTATTGCCTTGTCCATTTGGGAAACCAATTATATGGTGCCCTACACACTAAAAACCACTATTGATTATGTTAAGACCCTCAAACATGGTCTTCACACTATAACTTATAATTGCAAGGTTTCATTGACTTTATTTTCCAACTATATTTTTCCAAAATCTGGTGAGAACTTGTTGGGGTTAATTTTGTATAATGTGCTTGCCCCAAAAATTTTAAACAACATAAAATTGTGATTTCATGTAGATTGATTCATGTCTTAAGATTTCCAAGAAAAGAGCCAAAACCTAGAAAATTAGACAACACCATTTAAAACATCTAAAATTAACATTAAAATATATACAAAAATAACTACCCACAAGAAGTGATCATTATCTAAAATTGCATAAATTTGTTTCAAAAAAATTAAATTATTTAAATATTAAACCAAAATTAACTTAAAAATATACATTATATTTTAAAAGAAAAATAACATACTACTAACATTAACTTAGAGATATGCATTATATTTTAAAAAAAATAACATAATAAATATCATCTTTCTAAGTTATACTAACATTTTATAAATAAATATTATGATGATGATGATTAATATCCACTAAGATTTAATTGGTCTACCAAACTTTAAGATTGTAAGTGATTACTTGTGATTCTTTAGAATTTTGTTTGTGTGCTCAAAAAGCATTAAGAGAAACTTTCCAAGATCACCATATTTTTGTTGATTTAAGAGATTAGGAAAGTTGATAGTATGATCAATACTTTTTTTTATTATATGTTTTTTATTTTTTTTGTTTTTAAAAATTACTTTTAAACATTTCCTTATTTATTAAATCTCTCATATATTCAATGATGAAATCCCTCATACTTTTAAAATATAGATTTTTAAAATTTTTCCATAAATTCTTTTATGTTTTTTTATCTACCTTTCATAACTTTTGACCCGTTTTATTCTTGTTTTTCTTCTTCCTTCGCATGGGCTTACCAACTTGCTTTGGGCTTTTAACGTCTTTTGGACCTTGGTGATTTAGACAATGAGAAAAATGTGGTTCATTAATGTCATCCATCTATGATTATCTTGTGATTCACATGAAACCATTTCCGGCCTTCAAAGAAAACAATGGAGCAAATATAACGAAAACTCCCTTGTAATTGTATCATTGTATCATATAGAGGCGGGAATCATTGAATATGACTCTAATTGAAGGAAGAATTCTGAAGAAAGAATTCATAAGAGTGAAATCTCATACACGAAATTTGTGTTATAAATAATACTTCCACAAAGTGCAGAAGCATCCCATAAAACCCTACAGTGATGCAAAATACATACATTATTCCAAATAAACTTATAGGAAATTTTATTGATTGAAGGAATATTTTGTAAAGAATCTCCAATTAAGCACATTGTACCCCGCAAAGTCATGCACAGCGAATCTGATTCTGCACCTCACCGCAAGTATAAGCGCTAGAAAAAAAATGCAATCTGGTTCGTAATCTTAAACAATAGGCCGATCGCTATTGATAACACCTCTTATCCAAAAATTAAGGAACGACAAACAGCCTCCTCTGTTTCGGCAACTAAAGAAAGGCCTAAAATTTATGTAGTTACAGTTCTGCTTCCGGAAATGGCGTCCAATCTACGAATACACCGAAAGTAATTAAATCCTGGAAAAATAAAATAAAGCATAAGATTGTTTACACGTATAAACAATGATTCAAACTGAACGTTATATGGTAGTTGTGTATAAGAAGTGGAAACTTACTTCAATGACCTAACTATGAAGAAACTGGAGATGGAGCTGAAGTGGGAGAGATTGTTAGGTCTCCGAAACCAATTGTTGCAGGAGCAACAGCAAATGATACAAACTCGCTCATCATTCGCCGGTCTCCGCTTCTGTGAGCCTCGCACAGGCGGGGCAGGTAGACACCTGCTCAATTTATATATAAATAAATCAATAAGTATAAAAAACATACGTATATATATTCATAGCTGCAGGTATGTCTCATGTAGTATATCCAGTGAGTATACTATTTTACAGCTGCTACAATATAGGGGTAATGAATATGAATACAAAATTGTGATGATGAGGAGGAGTGATAAGTACCTTCCCCTGCGGCAAGATTGAAGTAGAGGTCGATGATGTTGGGGCAGTTGTTGTAGCACCGCTGAGCGCATAACTTCTTTGTGAAGCCACCTTCCGCTAGAGAATCGGTGGACATCCCCACTGTCATCCTTTCCACCCCACACGCGTTCATGCATTCTTCCGTTTCTATCAATTCATTCATAGAATCCACTATAATCGCCGATGTCTGCACATCATTAATTACCCAATCAACTCAGAGGAACATAGTAGAAATAGGAAAGTTGGGCAAAGGCAATACTAAACATATAATTAATATATGTGAATAATTGATTAATGGAGAATGATCTAGACTCACCTGGCATTCATAATGCACATTGCCATCCCTCAATATGGACTTCTCAAGCACACAACGTGATCCAGAAGACGACACAGAAAACGCGCAAACCTCTACGGGTAGTTTCTCGCATACTATCCCGCCTGATCATTAATAAATCCAACAGTAAGTAATCTATAAATTAAAAGATTGTGAATTCCATGACCAATTACTATGATGTGATAATCAGAAAAGGATTAACGAAGCCTCTCCATAGACATACCCAACATAAAATGAAATCAATTGTACATATTACATACCATAAACAACTTGCAGACTTATAACTGAAATAAGGGCTGAGATTGCCAAAAGAAGCCTCGCAACAGCCATTTTCTGTATTGTTCTGAATCTCGGTTACCACTCCGTTTTCTCTGTTAAAATGAAGAAGTATGTAGAATAACTATCAACTATGTTATTCTAATTTACAGAAGCAATCGCAGAAAATGGAAAATATAGTATTAGGAGATGCGTGATTGATGACTCTGCGCTTCTATGATCACTCGTTTATCGCTCTCTATATATAGGGGTAAAGAATGAAGAGCAAACAACCAACCGCGTTGAGACATTTTCGGCGTTGAGACATTTTCAACGCGGCAGCCCCCTAGCGGAGTTAGGCGATGCCTGGTGAAACTGCCACCTAATTTCCCTGCAAATATAGTTTAATACAATATGCGTGGGCAATGCTCAAACGATGGTATCTGGAAACAGCGCCTTTGGATGACGCGTAGACTTGTTGGGCGCATTCACATTGTGTGTCGTTGGAGTGGGGATTGTGATTGTGCCATTTGTCTATTGACCTGGTAATTTGGTGTTAGTTTTAGCCAAAGCAAACTTAAGACATATTCCTTACAAAATTCTAGATATCCAGCGAGTCGACTATTTCCATTTTTTGGCCGTAAATGTAAAGGTGCCGTGTAGAGGACTCGGTACCGAGATCAGAGGAGACCGTGTGCAATGTGGGGCAGAATCAGAATATTCCCCATGTGTTTTTTGTAGTTTGTGCTTGACCTGACTTACCAATTTGTAGGAGCTCTAGGCTTATATATTACAACATGCAAAATGTTTCAAGGTAAAGCTTCGTTTAATTGATAGGAAACTTTTACCAATAAAATTTTCCTTTTAATTTTGTTTTACAATTTCCACAAGTTCTCGCTACACTACGAACAAGGCATCTCAATCACTCCACAATTTATCACTACAATACGAACAAGGCATCTCAATCACTTCATCCCATGAGCATTGACACATCTCGATGACTTTTTCTAATTGCTTTTCATAATTGGTAATCATCTCTCGAGATCACTTTTTTTTATATGATTTATTTAAATTATTACAATTATTATTATATTAAAGGTTGTTGATATATAATATTATTAAATGATTTGTAAATAGGGGATTTATAATCCATTTCTTTCATCAGCACAAATATTTTGAAAAATTAAATTTTGGTTGTTTTTATGAAGAGAGTAGTGTTCTAAATGGCTTGTCACGCTTCTCTTTTTTTTTATCCTTGGAAAATCCAATGAATAATGGGTTCCTCAATTTTTTTTTAGAGTTTTAGATTAGAGAATCACTAAGGTGCTTTGAGTTTTATAAGGTTGTGTATGAACTCTAGGTTGTTAAAATAGTGTCGATGAAGATCACCTCGGGGATCTCAATACCTACAGGTGTAGAGTTATGATATGAAACTTTGTACAACTCATATATCTTGAGCTCTTCTCAACTCTTATACGGGCCCAAAATTCCATCCTTTAATGGAGCTTTGTAACACTCTGTTTACACACCACTTCCCTCTGTGCTTATCTCGTAGCACTCATACCTCCAGCCACTAAGCTCTTCTCTTCCTCTTGACTAGTGGCTATGACCAACACTTATCCCCCTGAGCACTCAAACCTTGGGGCTAATGTTGGAGTTACTTCACCCACATCTAGGATTTCTTTTTCCTATGGTTTTCCTTGTTTANTTATCCAGTCTCCTATATTTTAGGGGAGAATATTCCACCTAGAGAATATTCTCTTTCAGTTGACACTTCAGTTTGACTAGTTGAGTTGAGTTTAGATGCTGCATTGGTTTTGTCACCATGCAACATTGGGATAATCACCAACTAATGCACACTTGCATTGGGATCATCACCAGACTAGCGCATTACCCTTGATTTCCTAAGTTAACTCCTCACTACTCTCTGTTCATTCAGTTAACTGAAGACTAGTTAACTCAACTAGGTAGCAGTTCACTCCTGTAACTGCCTGAGAGACTAGACTAGGTGACAATTCACTCCCATAACTGTTGGTGTGTGTCCAGATCACTCTAGACCACCACTATGGTGCATTGGTTCTCCTCCAGTGCACACTCATTGAATTATAAAGAGTATATCATGTATTTATGTTCTAAGACTTTTGCTATCATTGTTTTGTTCAGATGATGGACCACACTAGTTTGGTCCGAAACGTCGATAAACTTAAAACCTATGCGATGGATCCGAAAGAACTCTCTGAACAAAAGTATATCATGTGTAAATTATTCATTATTCATAACGGTTAATGAAAATTCTTCTATCATTTCTCTCCTTCTTCTTATTTCTCAAGTTCTCTCTGCAAATGTGTGTATTATTGTTTAGCTAGATCTATTATGTGTAGGTTCAACACATTTACATGGTATCAGAGCCGACGGACTTCTAAGCAAAAGATACACCAAATTTTTTTGCAGGTACAAAAGATTGTAGATAGTGGAAAGATGGATTTCCAAAAAGAATTCATTCTTACACCTTACAACTATTTTTCATGGAAGGAGAAAATAGCCATACATCTTCGAACCAGAGGGTTGTACATGTTAACCTTGAATAGAGATACAAAACCAACACCAGCCATAGAAAAATCCAAGTATTTAAATCACATGGATGAGGTACTCAGAACAATTTGTAGTCTTATTTCTCCCGATCTCCTTTTTCACATATGTTCCTGTAAGACTCCCAATGAAGCCTCAACCACCTTGGAAGGGCTCTTTGGAAAATAAGATGACATGAGGGGACACATGCTGGAGGTGGAGCTGCTCACATTAGATCCAAAAATCTTCGACAATATCCAAGATTTCTTTACAAAAATCAAGGATTTACTGTCACAACTCAAGGCTTGCGGGGTTGATAAATCAAAGGAGGAGAAACAAATGGTTCTCACCATTCTCTCCAAGCTTGGTCCTGAATTCTCTGTATTCATATCCACATTCCATTCTGTCAGATTCACCTCTGGAGCCACCTGGAAGATGCCTTCTCTTGAGGACTTTATCAAATCTCTGACACAAGAGAAAACCAAGCTCATCAACATGGGCACAATCAAAGGCCCAAGGGCGCATGCACTCACTATGCATGATGGCAGCCACAAATATCAGAAATCTAAAGATAAAGATAAACGGAAAGCTCATGCACATCCAAAGAAGGAAGGGTACACAAAACCCTTCATAGATGCCTCCGGATCCAAAGGGGAAAAGGGAAGAAAATGGGAGAAATGCTCGTACTGTCACAAAGGATTCCATCCAGAATATGCATGCATGCAAAAGAAAATAGATATAATGTCTCAAATACTTCAACAAAGCAACCTTGGATATCGCATCCCCAAGGGTGCCAAGAAGAAGAAGCTAGAAGATCTGAATCCCAAGAAAGACAATTCTAGCCATGCCTTGATTGCCTTCAACTCCTCTCCCGATGCTTGGATCATAGATTCAGAAGCATCACATCACATGGCTGCATCAAAAGTAGTATATTCTTCATTGGATGAATGAAAAGGTCCTCCTATTCTTATGGTGGAAAAATCTTCTGTCGAAGCCACCGACAAAGGAAGGATTGAAATCACCAATGAAAGCTTCGAGAATGTGTTAGACGTTCCCAAACTTTCCGTCAACCTTCTCTCCCTGTATCAGATGACGAATTCTGGCACTGCAAATAAAGTCATATTCATGCCAAATTTCATGGACATCTATGACATGCAAACCAAATCTAGGGTTTCTACTGGTGAGGTAAATCATCAGTGTAGATTGTATACATTTTCTGAATTCATTGAACCTGATTTTGCTTTACTTCTTACTCATGCTGATGAAAGTAGTAGGATATGGAACAAAAGGCTTGGACATTTGAATTTCAGATACATGCAACAACTTAGCGATCAAATATTGGTTGATGGTCTACCAAACATTCATTTCTCCAAGGGAGTATGTGAGGGATGTGTTCTCGGAAAAAAACCTCAAGAGAAATTCGACAAAGGAAAGTCTCAGAGAGCTTTTGCACCTTTAGATATGATCCACATTGACCTTAAGGGCCCTTTTTTACATCCATCCATCAACAAAGCAAGGTTTGTTCTCATTTTTGTTGATGATTTCTCATGTTTTACATGGATCTACTTTCTCAGGAAAAAATCTGAGGTCTTTCAACATCTCAAAGATTTCAAAGCCTTGGTTGAGACACAGTCCGGAAAGAAGATCAAAGTCCTCCAAACTGATAATGGGGGAGAGTATGTAAATCATGTGATCTATAATATTTTCCATGAGGCAGGGATTTAGTTGCAACACACAATTCCCTATACTCCGCAGCAAAATGAAGCTGCTGAGCAGAAAAATAAATCTCTAAAGGAGATGGAATCTTGCACGCTGCATGCAAAGTCACTACCACAGAGACTATGGGCCGAAGAACTTAATTGTGCAACATACATCCAAAATAGATCTCCCCATAGATCTGTCAAGGATGAGACCTCCTATGAGGCTTGGAGCGGCCTCAAACTGGAAGTGACCCACTTTCACATTTTTCGTTCACGTGCATGGGCTCGAATTGCCTATGAAAAGAGGAAGGCACTTGATTCATAGAGAACTCAATGTATTTTTGTTGGATACCTTGATAGTGTGAAGGGATATAGACTTATTCATCTTTCTTTAGACCAAATCATCATTGATTGTAGTGTCCAATTCAAGGAAAGTGTCTCACATGTACCTCAACAGCCCCATGCAGACACCTTCATTCTTCCACCTGTCCGAGATGATGAGCATGCACATGCTGACTCGTCTTCAGATGAGAGTTCTAATTTAGAGGACTCAGATGATTCAGATTCAAAATCAGTACAGTCATATGTAGAGTCAGATCATCTAGATGCAGTTGCAGAGCCAGAGTAGAGGCCCAAGTGGGCACAAACTACTCTTAAGGATGCAGGGGATCTCATTGGTGATCCAATCGATACTAGGATGTCTCGATCTGATTACGAGGAGCCTCCCATTGCACTCACTATCATTGAACCATTGCCCTCTAGGCATATTTTCTTGGTTCAGTCTTCAGATCCGCAGTCTTATGGTGAGGCTACTGGAAATCCCTTTTGGAAATCCTCCATGCAAGAGGAGTACAACTCCCTACTTGAGAAACAAACTTGGGATCTGGTTCCCCTTCCTTCTGGGAGGAAACTCGTCAGATGTAGATGGGTCTACAGGATCAAGAGCACAGTGGATAGATAGATTGGCATATACAAATCTAGGCTTGTTGCCAAAGGCTTTCAACAAGTTCATGGTATTGACTATGATGAGACCTTTGCTCGAATAACGAAGATGGATTCCATACGATTGTCACTTTCGATTGCGGCAACCAAGGGATGGGAATTCCATCAGATGGACCCAAAGAATGCATTTCTTCACGGTGATTTCTCTAAGGAGATCTACATGGAGCAGCCCTAGGGATTTATGCAGGACTCATCTTTGGTCTGTCGACTGAAAAAGTCCCTTTGTGGCCTCAAGCAGGCTCTGAGGGAATGGTATGCGAAGATGGACTCCTACTTGTTGTCACAGAACTTTGTACGTTGTAAATTAGACCCGAATGTGTACATGCTCAGGACAACTGATTCACTTCTACTTTTACTTATGTATGTTGATGATTTGTTGATCACCGGTTGCTCGACTTCAACGATTGTTGCATTCAAGAGGATTCTACATGACAGGTTTTTGATGACAGACATGGGTTCACTACACTTCTTCCTTGGACTCAAGATTAGTCAGGATGCATCAGGCATCAAACTATCTCAGACCAAGTATGAACAAAATCTCCTTGAGATATTTCACATGACAGACTACAAGTCTGCTCCAACTCCTTTCCTATCAGGAGTCAAACTTGAGCATGGCGGGGAGACTCCACTGGTAGACAACACATTGTACAAACAACTAGTGGGGAGCTTGTTGTATCTCACACACTCCAGACCAGACCTTTCATATGCAATTAGCGCAGTTTCTAGGTTCATGTAGGAGCCGCATGAGCTACATTGGAAGGTTGCAAAGCGTATCCTTCGATATGTATAGGGCACCATCACCTTTGGGATTTATTATGCAGTAGACTCTACATTATATCTCATCAAGTTTAATGATTCTGACTGGGCTGGTGATAACACTGATCATAAGTCCACATCTGGTTACTCACTCAGTATTGGTTCTAGGCCTATCTGTTGGTCGAGCAAGAAGAAAGATTCCATTTATCTATCTTCAGCCGAGGCAGACTATAGAGGGGTAGTTAACATGAACATTCAGTCTATGTGGCTACAACATTTTCTCACTGAGTTGGGCATTTAGTTTCATCGGTCGATTGTCATCTGGTGTGATAATCAGAGCACTCTCAAGTTCTGCAGAGATCTAGTTCAAAGGCAACAAATGAAGAAAATTGATATCCACATGCACTACATCCGGGACTTAGTACACAAGGGGATCATCGACCTACAGTTTTGTCCTTCAATAGAACAAATGACATACATCTTCACCAAGACCTTCAGTGAGAAGAAGTCCCACTCTCTTTAAAGTCGTCTTGGAGTGAAGGACACAGTTTCCTAGAAACTGTAGTTCTTCTTTTGATATACATTGTACATTGAGGGGGGGTTTTCTGATGAGGTTTTCCCTCTTTCCTCAGTTTATTTCAGTGTATATTTTGTATTTGGGTACCTAACATGGCCTCGTTGCCAGGACCCATTCTTTATTTCCACCATAGTGATGTTCAGGGGGGGTGTTGGAGTTACTTCCCACACACCTAGGATTTCTTTTTCCTAAGGTTTTTCCTTGTTTATTAGTCATAATTAGTCATTATCCAGTCTCTTATATTTTACGGGAGAATATTCTCTTTTAGTTGACACTTCAATTTGACTAGTTGAGTTGAGTGTAGATGCTGCATTGGTTTTGTCACCATGCAACATTGGGATCATCACCAACTAATGCACACTTGCCTTGGAATCATCACCAAACTGGTGCATTACCCCTGATTTCCTGAGTTAACTCCTTACTACTCTCTGTTTAGTCAGTTAACTGAAGACTAGTTGACTAGTTAACTCAACTATGTGGCAGTTCTCTTTCGTAACTGCCTAAGAGACTAGACTAGGTGGCATATCACTCCCGTAACTATTGGTGTGTGTCCATATCACTCTATACCACCAATATGGCGCATTGGTTCTCCTCCAGTGCGCACTCATTGAGTTATACAGAGTATATCATCTGTAAATTATTCATTATTCATAATGGTTAATGATAATTCTTCTATTATTTCTCTCCTTCTTCTTCTTTCTCAAATTCTCTCTGCAAATGTGTTTATTATTATTTATGTAGATCTATTATGTGCAGGTTCAACACATTTACAACTAATCCTCTACACCACCAATCACTCAAAACCCTTTGCATGTGTTCTGAATGCCTAATTTCTAGGTGTTATTTACATGTGACCAAGGACTGGAACCAGGCGCTATCCATCTAGGCACTTATCGGATGTCAGGCCACCAACTTATTTTATCTTTGAACCCACTACAACAAGAGTCCAATCCGATGAGATAACATGTACACAAGTTTGTATCCTGTGATCGACGCACACCGTTGATCAACCCTTTCCAATGGATGGTTCGATCAAAACCTCCTCGATAATGGACCACTCTTGATCCTATCGTGATCAACAATCAAGATGTTATTTCCATGTGTCATATCCTCTGTGGATGCCCTTATGTTGGCATGATGCATGTAGAGATTAGAATGTCAGAAGGGTGTGCACTATATACTTCTCCTTTTCTCCCGGTGTTCGAGATACGAAAGGATTTGGACCATTGATCTCATAGATGATCAACGATCACTATCTCACCATATGTACATATCGGTCATGGATTGTGAATCGTCGATCTGTGCCTTTTCATAGATCTAACTTGGACCATTGATATTATTACACAAAACCTTTCCATAGGGTCCTGTTACTGTGAGACCTAACCTCCACGTGTTGTTTCCTGAGTGGAGGTTCCTACGTCATTGTGACATTCACCGTCACCAGAACCCCAGAACCTTTAATTCCTTCAACACTATATTTGTCCGATTTTCACAATCCACTAGAATTAAGACCATCGATCTGGATATGGATTGAACGGTCATGATTTCGACCCTTAGAATCCAACTATGGACATTCCCAATCGTAGATCTAGAATCCTTGTCCCTATATCTAATCTTCATCATTGGTTCCTTTTCCACGTACACGGGTCTCTTTCCTTAGCCTCCTTGCACTTTGGTTATCGAATCTCAATTTCATCTGTCGATTTGACTCCACAATCAACGGTCATATATCGAATCATCACTGAACTACCATATGTTGGGACTTCTAAACTTCATTCTACCTCATTTGATTTTGATTCGATAAGATCTATGATCATGTTTTTTCCCAGTAAAGATCTAATAACTTAGAGCTCTCCTTCTCCTCTGCACACAATTCTTTCCTTGATCATCCAATGATGAATTAGGATCGTTGATCCCCTTGGTTGATCAATGATCAATGGCCCTTTTTCCTCCCCACTATAGCGAAGAGTTTCTTTGGTTCTCAAAGGAATTCCATCCCGATTCCTTTTGTTCTGCACTCACGGTCATTTCACCTGCACAACACTAGTTAGAAACCAGTCCAGTTTGGACATTGAATTACACCACACTTCAATGTTGTAGAATCATTCCCTAATTCTCACTTCGACACAAATAACCCATAGAAATAATAGAAATCCATTAATTCTTTTGTACATAAATAATACAAGGCCTTATCCTTTCCTAGGATGATATACATTCAATCGGAATTTTATTGGCATGTAGGCCACACTCGACCTTTTTCACACAAATTTCCCTCACTCACTCTACACACACATCTACCTCTAATTCTCTCCTACCACCCATAGGTTTTGATGGGTAAATCGGTATATTTGGACATGAACTAATCCCCCTAGATCCACCTGGATATAGAACAAAACAAGATGGAACAAGATACTTTTCCTAGGTTTCAATAATTGATTTTAACTATCAAAGAAGGAATAGATAACATACCTTATGAATCACTTCCTTATGTCTTTGTTGATCCTGCCTTACTCCGATGTTCTTATGAGATCAGATTGGCAATAACACAAATCAACCAACGTGAAAGCAACAATAGTGAAATTCAATGACAACCTAAACATCTGATCAAGGAGTCATGTAATAAAATATCAATCATTTTATGGGAAAGAGACGTGCCACCGTATTATATTAATGAAAGGTAGAAGATACAACCGAATTGCCTTGATGTCACAAGTTCCCTTTTAGTGACCCTTTGTTCTGACACACACATACATTTGCTTCGACATTTGCATGAAGACTTTTCACAAAAGCTTGATGGATGAATGGAGACCTCAAGCATCACTTGAAATAGAATTCTTCACATGTTTTTCAGCCTATTGTTTCTTCATCCTCTATGCTTCTTTATGCTTGTACCTCTAACATTTTCTATGAGAAGCCTATCATTATATAGGAGAAGTTGAAGTGGTTAAAGAGATGAGGATGATCCCATCAAATCAGAGAAGTCAGTAGGATCGTAACCATATGGACGACACCTCACATTTCCATAAGATTTCACTTCTAGAAGCTGCTAGAACTTCTTTCCTCTTTTAGTTTTAAAGCACCGCCATGACTTGCCAATATAGAAGCTTGTAGAAATCCCGTGGTCTGGCTATAGTGCAGCATGTGAAAATCAGGGATTTTCACACGATGTAAAAAGAGTAGCCCGTGACAGCCTTCCAAAAATGCATCTTGCAAGGGTGGAAAGAGGTTGCTTTTCTCAGGAAAAAGATTATATTGGGAACCTGAACACATCTTTATGTAATCATCATCAGGGTGACCAAAATAATGTGTAATAGAATTCCCCCCAAAGCATGAGGCTGGAACTCGAGACAGCCGAAATGATTTTTAAAATAAGTGTGTATGTGTTAAGAAATAGGGACGCACCAGTCAGGAACCTGCAAACAATCAAGCATCCTGTACAATATCACACCATGTCTGAAGTACGCATTCCCATGTTCATACCTCAAATGATTGAAATCATAAATGCAGGGCACGACCACCAATTATACTACATGGATCCATGTCAACAAGATTCTGCATAGCCACTAGGAATACACTGTGGATCCATGCATCGAGAACTCAAGAATGAACATAGCCATGAGACATACAAGGTGGATATATGTGTCAAAACAAATCACAAATACTCCATCACAACCTGGACCAAAAAATGATGAAGTCCAAGGTCTTCAATCCATCGTCCGTTAGTATGATTCTAGTCACGCGATTACAGATGTTGAAGTCAAACGTGAATAGAAACCACTCGATTACCATTCATTAATGAAAACCATTAACAAGCACGAGGGAAGTCGTCACTGATGTCAATGACTCCCAAGGTACTCCAGTACAATCTAACAAGTGTGAATAAATGAGTTGAAGTCGAACACTTGATAGAATCTCTCGATTAGGGATCAATAATGTGGATCCAATGTCGAAAGCGAAGAAACCTGCCATTGAGGCATGCAGACTCTAAGGTACTAAATAATTTATAAGTCTTTTTCCTGGATAATGAGCTGAAGACGATAGGAAAAGACTCGTCACAGGAGGGCCTTGAGGTATCCCCCATCAATGACATGAAATACGTAACAAATTTAAGGTAGAGAAAAATACATATGTGACTTGGGATTGACACCGGGAAGGCCGACATGGTAAGAGCGGACAATTGCAGATGACCGACTTGATATAAGGTTTCAGTTGAACTTCTCTTGAACATATGAATGACACGAAAATGATCTTGGCAGTATTGACTCAAAGATGACCCAAGATGTGAACTTGCAGAAGGTCAGACAAGAGACAAACAGATTACCCAACCCAGATTCAAATGATGAAGAGGGGTGTCATGATCAAGAGAGATGCTTACTACCATTAATACAAATACAAAGACGCATTCCTTTCCCAAATCCCCCCCCACCATTTCTGGCAAGTACCTCTTTATTTTTACATAAGATTGAGAAGGATAACATATGCTTGTCAATTTAAGTTCATCCTTCAGACGAGTCCCTCAGAGTATATTTAACGAAACCTAAGAAGGAGTGGTTCTGTCCCGTATGGGTCTGTCGATGTTTGTTTAACGAGTCCAAAGATAGAAAATGTGAAAGTTTTTCATGTTTATAGAGTCTGGAAAAACACTTAAAAGAGAACTCTCTGAGTTCCTTTTTCGTAAAATAGTTCGACAAGACCGAAAAAGTGATAAACTATCGCCCATCAAACGTTTTATTCAAATACTTTTATGAGTGTGAAAAGAACAAGGTCGCTCGACAATCTTTTCATTTTTAGGGAGCATGAAAAGAGCTTAAAGAGTTCTCCATAGGTTTTGTTGTTTTCATGTTACCATAGCGAGTACGGAAAGACGACAAAAGTATACTCGGTTACGTTCTCATTGATTTTCGAGCCCGAGAATTAACAAAGACTATGCTCGAGGTTTTTTTGAAAAATCCTAAAAAGTAATTGTACATGCGACCAAAACAAATCAAAAAAGAACGTCTATACTTTGTTGTCCAAGGTCCTAAAGTTTTTCCTGCAAGGAACAAAACACTTACAAGACCTTTAGAGTTAATGGGTTTTTTACTAAAATGTATTTATATAAAAAAAATATTAGGAAAAATGATAAAAAGGTAATAAATAGAAGCAAAAAGTCTTTTTCACCATTTTATTTTCACTTGGTCAAAAACTTACCAAAAACCCTTGTTTTTTACCTCAACTTCGGTGACGGATTGCAGAGGCCATAGGGGATCATTCAACGAACGGATTGTATAAAAGAGGTAAGAATCTCATATTCTATCTTTTCAATGGATTAATTTTTGTTTTTGATGGTAAAAAATCAAGATTTTTTGATGATTTGGGACTGCTAGTCGTGCGCTGGGGCCGCCACGAGTGTCCTATAACGGGCCCTGCAAAAATCAACTATTTCCATAGATGCGTTAAGGCACACTCACATAAATTCCGCACTTTACTTGAAGTTTGATCGCGGAGGCTAGGAAACTAAAATGAAAAGTGAACGTTGACTCAACAAAAATCCCCAAAAATGTTGAAAAAGTGTGCTAAATATCTTCTCTGTTTCCCATGCAGGTGTTTTCTTGCAAAGATGTTGGAATGGAGAGAGTGTGAGCACGAAGAAGATGATATTATGGATTTAAATGATCCAGGGATCGTGAATGCACTCCGACAATGTGTTCTATTAAAATTCTTCAAAGTTTAGGGCATGAGATCCCAACGAAGATTACTAGAATATCTGGTTCATATGTGGGATTCAAAACAACAAGTGTTCCACGTGGGCGATCATGTCCTCTCCTTGGATATTGAGGATATTTATTTCCTGACAGGGTTTTCACGTTGTGGGGCACATGTGACTCTGACAGGTGGTCAAGGAGGTGGATTTCCCATGAGTGAGTACATTCATCGACATTTTGAACCTGATGCCGAAAGATGTAAAGGAAAAGTAGCAATCTGAGGTGTGAGATATTTGACCCTTAGAACCATCCTTTTTACGATTGCATGGATGGTAGGGAGTGCTTCACCACATATGGCACTCCAAAGTTACTTTCAATATTCTATTGAATGCTTGGGGCCTCGAGTATTCAATTGGTGTGACGGTGTATTACGCAACATGAAAACCCAACTCACGAAAAGCAAGAATGGGGACCTAAAACAGTTCGGTTATGGGTCCATTTTAGTATCTTTCTTCCTAGAAAGAGTTCCACACCTACGCCTGTAGGTGGAATGAGGAATACTAGCACCAAGAGACCCATGAATGAAAAGATGGTGTGACCTGATGACACAGCACGTTGGGGGCCGGATTGTGAAGTATGGCGATGCATTCTTCAATTGGTTGGGACCGCAAATCCTGATGATTGATGATTATGCTTATGCCATTCTAGAATTTCGGGGTGATCCAGATTTGGTTCTTCCTGAGATATCTCAGTGGGGAGATCTAGGTAAGAAATACATTTTTTTTTTACGATGTTTTTATGAGTTTTTAAAATATTTATTGTTTTTGTGTTTCCGATCAAAAGACTAATAAAAAAATTTCGATCATGCAGATGTAGGGCCACATCGACCCCCAATCTCTTCTCCTATTCAGAGGTGAGGAGAGGCATGTGTTGTAGCTAGATGGGATGCTGAGGATTACGATGCAATAGAGTAGAACCTGGATGGCTTGACGGTAGACATCCCTGATATGTCCATCGAAGAAATCCCGAGGCATTATCAATGCCATACTGTAGGCATATCTGGCTCACTTAGTCGGTTACTACGTAGGGTAGCGAGAGAAATAGTATGCTATCATGAGAGGCATCCATGATGCCATTTTGTAGGGGCCATGGGATGTATATTTTGATATTTTGATCTTCGGATGAAAAATATTTTTGTAAAAATTATATCATTATATATATATATATACATGAGACTTTTACCGGTTTACTCTGTTTTTTGTACAATATGTGAAATGTGATTGGAATTACAAATGTCTCAAATGTCTGTCTAACACATAATTAGCTAGAGAATCAGTTAATGTATTTAGACATCTAGGAATGTGTTGATATTCAATATAATCAAAATGACGTTCCAAGAGGCGGATTCGTAAATATACCCGTAATAGAGTAGGGCTTCAGATAGTATAGACATTGTTTAACTGTAGTACTACTAGCTGCAAAACAAGTCGTATAATGAAGCGAAGAATCCCAAGAGAAATAGCAGTAGTCAATAATTCGATGACCGCGCTATACTCTGTGATATTATTGGTTGCTCGACCGAGACAAACACCTTGTAGACAAATAAGTTCGTTTGAGGGTGCATAGATTGCCCAAGCAACAGAAGCTAAATTCTGGGTACTACGGCTAGCACCATCGGCGAAGCCAATATAAGGTAGTGAAAACACCGACATCTAGATACCAAACACAATATAGGGTAAGTAGCCAGGGGTAAAAGTCAAATAGCAGAAACACACTAAAGTAACACACAAGAGTATGATACAGTAAAAATACAAGTGCTTATGCAGAGATAGGCTAAGTGTAGTATTTCTTCAAGTAAAGCCCATTTCTGGGTTCACTCAAAGGGGTGCCATCATAATCTACTAACTCGTATGCTCCCTTCTCCAACACTCTTTTAACAATATAAGGGCCTTGCCACATAGCCTCAAATTTTCCAGCTCCTAGCAAATCACGATCTTGTTCATAGAGGAGAACTAGATCACCTTCAGAGAACACGCGTGGCTTGAAATGTTTGTCATATTGGGTTTTCACATGTTTCTTCTGGGTTTCAATAACTAGGGTGGCATCGCGACGGATTTCATCCAATTGCATAAGATACAACAAACGTTCCTCCTCAGCAGAGGTGTTTGGGAGAAGTTTGACGACTAGTTTTAATGATGGAATTTCACATTTAATCGGTAGAACAACTTCTAAACCATACACTAATTGGAAGGGTGTAAACCCCGTGGTTGACTTCATGGATGTCTGATAGGCCCATAATGCTGAGAAGAACATTGTGTGCCAACTCGTTTTGTGAATTTCGATAATCTGTCGAAGCATGGTAATAAGTACTTTGTTTATTTCTTTGACTTGGCCATTGGCCTATGGATAGTAGGGGGTTGAGTTTTCATGTCGAAGATCCAAATTTTCCGTAAGCTCAGACATCATAAAGTTTTGAAAGTGGCTACCGTGATCAATAACGATAGCCTGTGGGATTCCAAATCATGTAATAATGTGATTGACCATGAATAGGGCTGTAGTTCTTCCTGTGTTGTCGAATGTAGGCATCACCTTGACCCATTTTGTGAAATAATCTATGGCTACAATAATGTACCCATGCCCCCCTGACCGAGTGAGGGTTACATGTCATGAAATCGATGCCTCATTTAGCGAAGGGTCCAACGGAAACTATAGGATGTAAGGGAGCAGGGTGAGATCTTATCTTGTTGTTGTATGTTTGGCAAGCGTGGAATTTTTGGACGGAAATAATACAATCTTTGAATAGAGAAGGCCAAAAATACCCAGCTCGTAAGATATTTTGGGCAGTATCATACCTATACATGTGACCACCACATGCTCCAGAATGGAAATCATTCAAAGCTTTCTCAGCCTCATCATAAGTGAGACATTGTAGAAAAACAGAGTCAACTCCACGATGATAAAGAGTATCACCGAGGATGATATATTGATGGGCTTGGTAACGTATGTGAAGACGATCAGTACCAGACAAATCGGGCCAGAAAGTATGGGTCTGGAGATATATAATGATATCTCCATACCAAAGGTCATCGGAACGAATCAAAAAAATGTATACATCAGGTAATGAATCCTCTGTTACATTTTCCGTCTTAGAACAGGGAAGGTCGTATATCAATTCAGCAAACACCAAGGATTTCTTAGACTTAGCATGTTCAAACTCTAAGTCAAACTCATGGAATATCACAATCCATTTGGAGTATTTGCCCCCTAGCAATTGGCGTGTAAAAATGTGCTGCATAGGGTTGCAATCCGAAATCACGGTGGTCTTGCGTAAAAGGATATAGTGCTGAAAACGTTGGACAACTTGAACAGTTGCCAAGGCCAGTTTTTCAACATGTAAATACTTGGCTTCGGTAGTCATGAGACTCTGACTCAATTAATAAATAACGTGTTTTTCATGAGAATCGTCCTCTTAGACCAGAACCATGGCGATGGGTGAATCCGAAGTAGCGAGATAAAGTAAATAATCTCGGCTATATTTGGGCGGGAAAAGTAGGGGGGTACGGGTTAAAGTAAACTTCAAAGCTTCGAAGACTTTGTTGGCAGTGGTGTCCCATACAAATTCAGAGCCCTTATTTAATAGTCGAGTAAATACGAGTGTTAACTCAGCGTAGTTTGCGATAAAATGACCTAGAAAGTTTGCCTTCCCTTGCAAACTTTGTAACTGGCGAAGTGAAGAAGAAGGAGGGAGATTCCGAATCGCCTCAACCTTCAAAGGATCTACCCTGATCCCATGACGTGACACAGTAAATCCTAAGAGTCGGTTGGACTCCATGCAAAAGACACATTTGTGTGGTTTTAAGTGTATACGATAGAACCGACAACGAAGGAAAATGGCTCGGAGGTGGGCTTGATGATCACTACGATGCATGGAATGTGCTGGTAGGTCATATAAATATGGTTGTGCAATGTGCTTAATATCATGGAATGCATAAGACATAGCACATTGAAACCTGGCACCAATGTTATTTAAACTGAAGGGCAGTTTTTGATAGGAAAAAGTTCCCCAAGGACAAATAAAAGTGGTTTTGTGTTGATTCACGGGTAAGATGTTGATCTGATTATATCCGGAGAAACCGTCCATCAAAGAGAAAATTTCACTTCTGGTGCAATCATCAATGATTTGGTCAATGAAGGGGGTAGGAAAGTTGTCCTTAGGACAATCTTTGTTGATATCCCTATAATCAACACAGACATAGATCGTACCTTGTTTCTTGTTAACTTGAACTAGATTGGATACCCAATCAGTTAAAGCCACTGGATAAATAAAGCCATCTTTAAGAAGTTTTTCGACTTCAAGCTTGATAGCGGCTACTTTTCAAGGGTGGACTGGGCGAAGTCTCTGTCGTACGGGTTTAGCGCCCGGGTATGTCTTAATTTCGTGTACAAAACTATTGGGGTCAATGTCGGGCATCTCTTCATAGCTCCACACGAAGATGTCACAAAATTCTTGGAAAAGTGACTTATATGTGACAACTTCATCAGTGGAACATGAAGCTCCAATATGGACATTTTCAACAACTCCAAGTTTGATAGAGATGTCAAGGGGGATGGTGGGTGAAATGTTGCTTAAGTTCCCTTCATATAACACATCATGTGTGGAGTCGGGAACCGAAACAATAACGACAACGATCGATATCTGTAGGTAACTCTTGAGTGTGTGTGGTTCTAGGAAGAGAATGGAACGATGATGTCCATTGTCTCAAGGGGTATCTTACATCGACAAAACTGACATAATCATATCTTCTATGGGAAAAATAACGTGGAATGGATCAGGAGAGAAATCATCGAGAGAGGGAGTAAAAGGGTCAGCCGATTGAATGTCGTGGTAGGCGGATTCAAGAGGGTTTAAAGGCATATGGTCACCGTAACGAAGATAATCACCAGGTCAGAAGACACGAGAGTTTCACGGATGGAGGTGGATATCATGTTAATCGAGGCAACCAAAGGAGGTGGAACGTCGGGCAGTGGGATTAGGAAAGCACCCATCAGAGTGGAATCTTTTAGTAGAACCACACCGACATTCTCGTATCCAAGGGGTGTCTTTGCAATGAAAGGTATGTTGCTGGTACATGTGTCAGAGTTGAACAAGGCTAGTTGATCCACTATAACTACCTTTCCTTGATGTGGAAAATGCACAATCCAGAAAAGAGTAGACATGACTGCATGCATAGAATCGATCCAGCTATTACTAAGTAGAAGGTTGTAATCAAGAGGTGCATAAAAGACCTCAACTTCAATGTTGACCATTTTTCCTTCTAAGGTAATAGACAACGAAGGGAGGACACCGTAGGGCTTAAATCCAAAGCCATTAAAGTCCTTGATCATGTTCTGTGATTTAGTTAAGGGAGGAGAGCCGATGGATTTCCAACAAGCAATAGACATGACACACGTCGAGGCACCCTCATCAATAAC
>JASDQU010241535.1:27736-66901 GCA_032191745.1 Picea mariana
TAATAGACAACGAAGGGAGGACACCGTAGGGCTTAAATCCAAAGCCATTAAAGTCCTTGATCATGTTCTGTGATTTAGTTAAGGGAGGAGAGCCGATGGATTTCCAACAAGCAATAGACATGACACACGTCGAGGCACCCTCATCAATAACTGTTCTACAAATGTTCTTGTCAGAGACAACAACTTGTATTTGAAATGCGAGCTGAGGGGGTAACCTTGGAATGTGATCTTACAAGTCAAAGATTATTAATTTTGTATCCATAGGGTCGATTCCACCGATAGCTTTCAACAATGCCTTCCATTGTGTAGGACAACTCTGAAGGACTTCGAGGGCTGACATCGCAGACAGTGCTTGTGCCGGATCTTCTACTATACTGTAGTTCTGGGCAGCACGCGCATGAGGATTGAAAGAAGACTTTCAAACCACACTCTTGGGAGGAGGGCGAAGGACTGTATCGGGGTTTGGTCATTTGAGATGAAGAGGACCATTGGATGGTGGAGCCGAGGGAGATTGTTGAACCAACGAAGGTGGTATATCATCAACTTTCTCCTTGGAAGAAGGGTAATCTTTGGCATGAGTGGTAAGTGTGATGTCATTCTTCTTTGAATCACCATTACACATAAGTACATAGGAGGTGGTGGAGGACAAAGGTTGATCATGGATGACCAATTGCGCCTGTTGTTGAGAAGGGAAGGGTTGAGACAAGACGACAGGGGTAGGAGGTTTTTGGGTCCCTTGGAGGAACTTTCTGACCTCAGCACGTCTTGGACAATCCTTTGTGTAGTGATCATCACCATAGATAAGGAAAGGATAGCGAGGTTTGCATTTATCGTTATCTTCAGTAGGTTGTGTCTTGGCCTTATCGGGTTGCGGGTTGTTATTCTTATCCTCCTTATTCCTACCCTTCCCCTTTTTAGATTTATTCTTACCAGTACGATTCAATTGAACGACGTTCACTTCTGAAGTTTTACTGGTGGGAGGGGTGGGCGTTGGAGTAGTTTGAACATTAGAAGCATGGGATTTGGGTGTAGTGTAAGAGGTCTATTCAGATTGAGGTTGAGCATGGAAAGTACCTATCACACCATCAGCGGCATGAGAAGCTGCTAGGGTGGTTGAGGTGGTCGTGGTAGAAGGACGAGGTGCATTAGGAAGCATGTTGTAAAGAGTACCTGTTTGTGAATAAACAAGATCAAGATACTGAGCACGACTAATCGCCTGTTCTTATGTGACAACTCCACCCATAGAAATGTCTTTAGATATGTCATTCATGAAGTATTTTGTGAACCATTCTACCAATAATGGATTGGGAAGATTGAGTTTTATGAGACGTTGTCTTCGTCTCCACTTATGAATGTGATCAGAGATATGAGTGGATTTACTTTGCTTGAAAGAACTCAAAATCTCGGTCCCCGTTTCATAACAGATTGGAAACTGGTAGTGAGTGAGGAAAGCCATAGTTAGAGTGTTGAAATCGATGAAGAAGCCTCGTGGTAATTCTATATACCACTTTGCAGTTGAACCTGTGACAGTTCGTTGAAAAAGACGTAACTGAATGGAATCATCCATCAAAGAGTTGGATGAACACCAAAGGTGGAAATTCATTACATGATTTTTCGTATCCTCTCCTGGTTTACCATTGAACTTAGGAGTGTTGGATGGGAGTTTGGCCAGTATGACAGGCCAATGAGGAGAGTGACGGATAGGGTCATTCAAAATTCTAGACAGATCCGGGAGATCCAAAGTGTCCAAAAAGGGTTACTATCTATTCACATGAGGGTACTAGTGACTTTGGGGAGGAAGTCTTGTCGGTATACCAGTAGGACTGTAAGCATTTTTCATATAATGCAAAGATTCGGGCAGAGTCGGTTGTGGCTCTGGAGGCATGTAGCCCGTGGGGTTGGGTTGGTTAGGGATGTTCCCTTGGAAACGAGCACTGGACTGAACATTCGAGCCCCAAGTGGGATTCAAAGAACCTGGATATGGTTTACCATAGTTCGGGGGTACCGAAGCATTGGTTTGAGAAGGTTGTCCCCCAAAGGGTTGTGGGTTAGCTTGAAGGTTCCAAAGATGAGCTAACAAGTTTTATGCATTCGGTCCAGATTGAGAATTATAAGTTCCAACCTAAGGATGTCCTCCATAAGGAGGAGGTGTTTCAATTTGAGCGTGACCCCTGGATTGAGGTTGCCCCCCAACATAAGATTGACCCCCAGTGGGAATATGATAACCGGAAGTGAATAGATGATGAGTGCTACCGATTGGATTGGAGCCACTCGGGCTAGATCCACCATGAAGAGGTGGATAAGACCCTCCGGAGAGGACTTGGGAAGGCGTGGGAAAATAACCAGTAGAGGTATTATGCCCAAGTGGTACTCCAAATGGAATTTGGGTATGGGTGGCAGCAGAAGAATTCAAAGAGTGATACCCAAGAGGAAGAGAAGGGGTAGGTCTAGCGGAACGTGGTGTACCAAATGGGAGCATGTTTAACCACTATATTCCCATAAGGAATAGTCGTAGCATGAGGAAGAATTGTAGAGTGGGCCATTTGAAAAGGGACGGTTGAACTAGGGCTAACTGACTGGACTTCTGAGCCAGCAAAGTGATAGGCAGTTGTACTGGAAAAATGACCTAGGGAGACTGTGAGGACGACGGATGTCTCTGGTAGCTCAGGGATGGCGGGTATATCTGCTCCTGCCCCTGAACCGTAAAGGTCTCATACTGTACGAGGTGGGTTTCTAACTATGTCACTAGTCCAGAAAGAATCATCGGCTCCAAAAGGTCCGGTTAGAGTTCTAGAAGAAACAATAACAAGTTCCCCAACATAATTCATCCAGAGAAAACGTATTTCATATCCAGGAGGGATGCGGAAAGCTTCCATAGAATCGAAAATAATTCAGAAACTTTCTAAAGAGGCTGAACCTTCCTCTTCTGTTACGTTGGTATCCTGGACTTCACTCTATTGAGGAGAGCCCCTTGACGTGTGAGGCGGTATAGGGGTAGAATCTTCCATGTTTTTCGGTGGAAGTCCCTGTAACCTGCTCGAACGACGGGGAGGGTCTATGTTGGCGAAACCAAAAATCTACGGATATAATCTATGGCCAACTAAGTAAACAAACAACACGCGCTAGTAAAATCTAGGAATCAAAACCAAGAAAACAAGACCTTCCTATTCTGAAGTCACTAGTTGGTGATGAAATCCAACGTCGCGACGTCGAGACAAGAAGGGGCTGGGCTAGGGTGGAAAAGTTACGTTGACGACCTACTTAATGGACTTACACCCTAGTGAAAGCTCCCACACATAATCGTGGGTATACCCTCGAAGGAGCCTGAGTGAGTCTGGCCAATGTCGATTCTAGGTACCATGGAGACTTGCCCCTCAATAGTCACCTTATGTAAGACCCTAAGAATATAGGCTACTAAATTTACCACAAACAACAGTGATGTCTGGGGGAACAGTCGATAGTCAGATCCACACGCAAGGGAAGGTTATTGAGCCCAAAATCAACTTGAGATGCTTCCACTCATCATTGTGGGTATACCTTCAAGCGACCCCCATAATACGTGCAATATCTACAATGAGACCAACAAAGCAGGGTGAGTGACTTTGCCACTCTTAATGCGACCTCAGGTTTGACCCTTGTGTGAGAAGGGCTTCCCAGGACAAAATATTACAAATGGATTTGGACACTCCCTATCACAAGATACTATTGTGTGTTTTGTACTTTGGAGAGTGTGTCTCACTGCCTATTCCAAATCCCTAGCCTAGCTAATGTTGGTGTAAGAGAGCCCTAGAAAAAGTTACTAGTTGAATTTTAGAGTTTCATAATATTATGAAAAGTTGTTGTTACTCAAGAGGGAGACAGGAATGAAACCATTGTTATGTGAGACTTTGACCCAATAACGTGTAAATAGAAATGAATGATGCAAAATTTTGTTCGATGAATTCTATCTACAGTAGGGAGAGAGAATTTTTCTAGAACACTGCAAACTACGATTTACAATTCCCCCTTTGTTTTTGAATGTAGTACCAAACAATCATTTACAATGTAATTTCACTATTCCTTCTCTTTCGATATTTCAAACGCCAATAGTTTTTGAATGAATGATTGCTTAAAAGACTAAAAAGAATTTGAAGCCAAAAAAAGGGATGGAACTAAGAAAGGATAAGAAACCAATGAAAATAAAGCACTCAACAAACACCTAAATCGATCTTTCAATGGAGATAAAAATAAAAATTGACAAGAAAATGTCTCTTCAAATATGAACAAGAAATGTTTTTCTAATCATTAAGAAATCTAGAAGTTGCAATCAACTTACAAATCCAAACCCAATCCAAAAGCTTTGATCGAGCAAGCACTCAGACGCAAGTCCAGATATTATATCCTTGTCGATAAAAACAAAGATCGAAAAAAGATCAAAAGAGAGGCATTCGATCTCCAAAATCAATCAAGATCAAGTTGAAACAATCAAAAGCAGTCAAGAAATGGTATTAAAAACCCTTTTCCAGTTGACTGAAGAAAAAACTGGGCAACAATAGAGGTCAAGACCCACTCCAAAAAAATTTCAAACTTCGCCGCGGGCAAGTAGTATAGCACAGTGTGGAAATGAGTGGTTTCCATAGGCCAATAATCATGCAGGTCACAGAAATCCCGCATTGAAATAGACCACTAGTGTGCGGAAATAGAAGGTTTCCACGATCTACCTGTAAGGTGCAGTGCGAAAATCTTTCACAAAAAAGAAAATTTTTCAAAAAGGACAAAGGGTCTCAGAAATTTTTTAAACCCAGTGAGTCTAATTGGATTTCCCATAGACTCAGAGACTGAAACATAACGTAAAATGTAGGATATGAGAAAATGGCCAAAAAAATACCATAATCAAGTTGTCTTCCCCAATGGAGTCACCAATTTTGTTGATGGGTAAATCAGTAGATGTGGACATGAACTAATCCCCCTAGATCCACCGGGATCTAGAACAAAATAAGATGGAACAAGATACTTTCCATAGGTTTCAATCATTGATTTTAACTATCAAAGAAGGAATAGATAACATACCTTATGAATCGCTTCCTTATGTCTTTTTGATCCTACTTTACTTCGATGTCCTTATGAGATAAGATCTGCAATAACACAAATCAACCAACGTGAAAGCAACAATAGTGAAATTCAATGACAACCTAAACATGTGATCAAGGAGTCATGTAATAAAATATCAATCATTTTATGGGAAAGAGATGTGCCACCGTATTATATTAATGAAAGGTAGAAGATACAACCAAATCACCTTGATGTCACAAGTTCCCTTTCAGTGACCCTGTGTTCTGACACACACATACATTTTCTCCGACATTTTCATGAAGACTTTTCACAAAAGCTTGATGGATGAATGGAGACCTCAAGCATCACTTGAAATAGAATTCTTCACATAGTCTTCAACCTATTCTTTCTTCAGCCTCTATGCTTCTTTATGCTTATACCTCTAACATTTTCCATGAGAAGCCTATCATTATATATGAGAAGTTGAAGTGGTTAAAAATATGAAGATGATCCCATCAAATCAGAGAAGTCAGTAGGATCGTAACCATACAGACGCCACCTCACATTTCCAAAAGATTCCACTTCTAGAAGCTGCTAGAACTTCTTTCCTCTTTTAGTTTTAAAGCACCACCGCGACCTGCCAATATAGTAGCCTACAGAAATACCACGGTCTGGCTATAGTGCAGCATCCAAAAATCATGGATTTCCACATGGTGTAAAGGGAGTAGCCCGCGACGGCCTTCCAAAAATGCATCATGCAAGGGTGGAAAGAGGTTTATTTTCTCAGGAAAAAGATTATATTGGGAACTTGAACACATGTTTATGTAATCATCATTAGGGTGACCAAAATAATGTGTAACAATAGGCTTACAACATATACACATATAGGACTGAACATGAATTCACTCACTTGGTAAATGTAAAGACTTCTAGTCCTAATCAAAGGTGCTTAGTTTTGGAGGCATAATGCTCCTGCATCAAACTCCCAATGAACAAAAATTGTCTATGATCTCCTGATCATGAGTTTCATTGAATGAAGTCATCCTAGATCACATACTTATGTTGTTGTTGTACCTTTTATCCATTGTCTTTTTGTATTGTTGTTTCCTTCAACTTTCCATTTTCTCTGTTCATGCAAATATTATTTACTTTAGCATATCTTCTCTGAGACATATTCACCATAAAGATCCTCATTTCTTCAATTTCCATGCCCAGACTATCCTCTAGATGGTACATATTGCTACAAACTTTATACTAAAATTTTCTACTGTTGTTGTTCATTGGATGTTGCATGTCTTCTTCATATCTCGATCTCAAAGCATTTGAGATATTCAAATCCTTTGTAGAAAACAAAATTATATCTTTAGGATTCTTTCTCTCATCTTTAATGTTGCAACTAAGAATTCCTGAACAGTATGTACCTACAACTATAATGTAGTCCTCTTTATCAATCCTTGGATTGATCAACCAGTATTCTAGAATCCTTAGTTCTTCCTCAAAACTAGTAAGAACTATATTAGAGTGTTTTCCTTCAAATTCTTCTTTCTTTACTATAACAACAAGTTCATGTAATTGCTCCTCCATCTCTGCATCACTTAATAAAAAGTGATCTAGGTATTGATCATCTTCATGAGACAATGCTGTCTTCTCCTTCTCTATGACAAAATTATGAATTTGTATGCCTTATCTTTCTTTAGTACCTACAAACATACACAAAATGTCATATTTAAAAACATAAGGCTCTTTAGCCCCATTTGCTTCCTCTGTCAACACATCTTCATGTTGATCTGAACTCTCCACATATCCCATAAGACTCTCAATAGGTCTCTCATCATCCTCATCAAGGAATAATCCATGATCTGGTTCACATAAGTGAATTCCTTCTACTACAAGTGACCTGTTTTCAAACTCAGCTCCTTTGAGTTTCTCCCTCTTCAACAAAGTACTCAACATGTGCTTCAAGCTGTTCAAGTTTCTCCTTATCTTCCTTGCAAATAATTGCATCACATTCCACTTGACTCTTTTCTTTACATTCCATCCTTGTATCTGGTTTTCCTCTATACTCCTCTATAAAATTTGTCCAATGTAACTAAGTTGTATCCTTAACTTAGTGAATCCTCTATCAATTTCCTCTTGAATCATCCTCTTTATGCCATTGTCCCTGGTACCTTCCTTTATTTGACTGTGGCTTCTTCCTGAACCTCTATAATGACCATTAGTATTCATTGTCTTATTCTCTTCTCTTGTGAACTTCTCCTAGTCCATATTGAGTTGCATCAAGCCTCTCTCTGTAGCAAGTCTCCTCTACCTAATACCTAAAAACCTCACCAAGCTTCCTCTGAGCTATGGTATTTTGGTATCCACTGGTTCTCTCTCCTATAACCTTCTTGAGCACTCCTTTCTTTCCAGGCTTCTGCACTCCTACTCACTCTCCCTTGAGAACATCAACTGTCTTCCTCACTTCCAATATTCAGATAGAAGTATCTACAACATCCTCTGCTACAAGGTTCTTCCACAATATTCTCTGTCACAACTCTACTAGTTGTTGGATGCTACCAATCCTTCTATGTTACTGGCTAATTAACACTGTTAATTAAAAATCCAAAGATTAAAAAATTCAACTCATACCTTCAATATTTGTCTAAGATCTTCTCTCCTCATTTAATGCACTTGAATCGACAAATCCATGTCACATTGCCTCTGCAATTTATCATGCATCCATCTGTGCATGCTCCCTTTGAATCAACACATACTCTCTACTGCTATATCTGTAATATATAAATTTTCCTACCACTAAACTTATCTATGTTTTGTATCCCTTACAGAATTTCAAAGAGCATTAATTTTCTCTAATACCAATTGATCAAGACCCCCTCAGGGATATCGGTACCCACAAGTTCATATTTATGATATGAAACTCTATACAACTCTTATATCTCGAGCTATTCTCGACTCTTATATGGGCCCAAAATTCCCTCCTCTAACAAAGATTTGTAACACTTGGTTCACGCACCATTCCCCTTGATGCTTATGTTGTAGAACTTAAACCTCAAATAACTAAGTTCTTCTCTTCCTCTCAACCAGTGCCTGTGACCAATGCTTATCCACTTGAGTGCTCAAACCTTGGTTCTAATCGCTTACACTATCAACCACTCGAAACCCTACACAAATGTTTTGAGCACCTGATTTCTAGGCGCTATTTACATGTGACCAAGCACTGGAACCATGCGATATACATCGAGGAACTTATCTAACTTTATACCACTAGATTCCTTTATCTTTGAACCCACTACAATAAGAGTCTGACCCAATGAGCTAAACCATATGCAGGTTCGTATCCTGCGATTGATGTACACCGTTGATCAAACCTTTCTAATGGACAATTGGATCAAAACCTCCTCGATAATGGACCATCGTTGATACTATCGTGATCAATGGTCATGATGCTATCACCATGTTTTGTCTCCTGTGAGGATTCCCTTATGTCGGCATGATGTATGTCGGGATCGAACTACCGGAAGGGTGCGCACTCTAGACTTTTTCTTTTCTATCGGTGTCTAAGATCCAAAAGGATATGGACCATTGATCTCATAGATTAATAATGGTCATGATATCACCATCTGTACATTTCAGTCATGGATTGTGAACCATTAGTCTGCGCCTTTTTCATAGATCTAACTTGGACCATCGATCTTATTACACAAAACCTTTCCATGGGGTCCTGCTATTGTGGGACCTTACCTCCACATGTTTTTTCCTGAGTGAAGGTTCCTACGTCATCATGACTTTCACCATCACCTAAACCCAAAAGGATTTAAGTCCTTTAACATTATATTCTCCTAGTGTTCACGGTCCACTAGAATGAGGACTGTCGATCTATATTTGGATTGAACGGTTACAATTTTACCCCTTACACATCCATCTATGGACTTTCTCAACCATGTATCTAGCATCCTTGTCCCTATATCTAATATTTGTCATTGGTTCCTTTTCCATGTGCACAAGTGTCTTTCCTTAACGTCCTTGCACTCTTGTTATCGGATCTCAATGTCATTTGTCAATCTAACTCCGGAATTGACAGTTAGATCTCAACTCGTTATCGGACTACTCAATGTCAAGAATTCTAAATTTCACTCCACCTCACTTTCTTCCGATCCATTAATATCTAAGATCAGGTTTGTTCCCAGTTAATATCTGACGTCTCAGATCTCTCCTTTTGATCTACACATAATTATTTCCTCGATCATCCAACGATGATTTGGGATCGTTTATCCCTTTGGTTGATCAACGATCAACGACCCTTGTTCCTCCCTACTGAAATGAAGAGTTTCACTGGTTCTCGAAGGAATTTGATCCTGATTCCTCCTGTTCTACACTCACGACTGCTGCACCTACACAACACTAAGTAGAAAGCAGTCCAGTTTGGACCTCGAATCACATCATGCTTCAATCTTGCGTAATCATTCCCTAAGTCTCACTTTGACACAAACAACCCACATAAATACACATAAATCAATTGATGCTTTTGTACATAAATAATACTAGGCCTTATCCTTTCCTGGTTGGATTTACATTGAATCAGCCTTTTATTACCTCTAGGCCACACTTGGCCTTTTTCACATAGATTTCCCTCAATCACTCTAAACACACATCTACCTCTAATTCTCTCATGTTTCCCATAGGCTTACAACATATACAAATATAGGATTTAACGTGAATTCAATTCAGATCCTAAATCTACTCCTAAGATATCCATAATATCATCAATAGATCTCTTTAGGATATCTTCCATACCTCAATCCTTCGAGATATGCTATCATAGGAAGATTCGATTACATATTAATCACTTAATTAAACAAACCCTATCCTATGCTTTATTTATAGAACATAGGAAATTACAACAATTCTAGCTTAAGGAACCCACTCCCTTGGTAAATGTAAAGACCTGTAGGCCTAATAAAAGGTGTTTGGTTTTGGAGGCATAATGCTTGTGCATCAATTGTCAATATCCTCTATTCTTTATTGATCTCTGAAAACTCATGGTCTTTGACTCTCATAATATTATACTATGTGTTGAGCACTTGAGCTCCCTCTATGCCAACTAAATAAACCAACAAGACCAACAATTCCTTTTGCACTTGTTTAAGAAGTACTCAATGTATTTTCATGCTCAATGATTGAACAATCCTGTTTGTTAAAGTGTTGCACTTCAGGTTTTTCCATCCTTCTTCTTGCTATCAACATTGACTAACAAGATGAGATCTCCCATTGAAAGCAGTATCTCTATGCTTTGTGGAATTGTCGTTTCCCAATGTTGGTATCCTATATGTGCTTTGTGGGTAGTATATTTGATCATTGTTGGACAATTATTCATCTATGTGCATGGAAAGATGACTTCCCTTCACAAGTACTAGAGTTTATTTTCTTTCTCAGTACAATAGAAAGGTTAATACCTCTCAATGAATGGTAAATTGAATTCCCTTCACAGTATCGGATTTACTTCCCTTCACCAATATTGGTATATGTGTAGATATTTATTCAAACACTACAACAAATGAAATGACCCTCAAGAGGAAATGAATCAACTTGTATATTTTGACAATGAACAACACTCAACAATGTGTCATTAGTAAATAGGTATGAGGTTGTTGGAATTATACATTTATCTATTTTGTGGTTTCTTATAAACAGTTGTAGGGAACCCCTTCAAACACGGGTCACTTTTTTCATATAAGACAGTTCCCATATAAACCAATCAAATATAAGCTAAACTATTCATTGAATGGATGTTGTTCCTTTACATTTTTTTAAGGAAATGAAAGTATTACCAAGTGTAATTTAAATAGACCTATTAATTACTTGCTTAACCTCAACACATAACCATTAGAGAGGAGGTACAACCTACCAATGTTTCATAGGCCCACGAAATGATGGATTGCTATGTATAGGCCCAACAATGATGTGTACGACTTGTTGGTACATGTGTGTCCTACACCTTGTAGTCTTGTAGTGGAGTGGGTAATAATTGTTCAGTAATAGTAGGCAATAAATGCAGAGAAACAATTGGGAATAAATGCAGAACAGTGGTAGGGAATAAATTCATAGAGATAGCCACAAAAAAATGCAGAGAAATAACAAGGAATAAATGATGACTAGTGGTATGGAATAAATGGGGATCACTAACAGTCAATGAATGTAGTTGGCCAATTACTTGTTGGTGGTTTCTAGTATGTAGAATTGGAAAAATCTAAATTGTTTATGGTTTTTTATACCGGTTTATTCAGTGCTAGGGTTGGAGGAAAACAAAGAGTGAGTTTTGGCTTAATGTTACATTCTTTAAATTTCTATGGAATCCTTATGCTACTAATAAACACTTTTGTTGAGCGAACAAATACTTTATAATGTAATTTAATTGTTTACTTGTTGAAAAATACATTTATTTTTCTTTAGAGTGTGGGGCTTTTCTCTTGGAAGGGTTTTTCCCAACAAATCATCATCTAATGGTTATATGTTTTTATTTTATTTATTAATGAAACCATATTTATTTAATTTATACATATTCTTCTCTTATTGATTAGTGTAGGAAGTGTATTTCACAACTCTACTTCCTTTCATTTGGTATGAGAGCTTCATCACCTTAGATCCAAGTTGTTAAGGATAGTGTTTTTTTTATCTAATAGTTGTTTGAGTGGGAGCTGGTTTAGAAGAAATGTTTTTTGGAAGGAAATGGAGAGCATGCCTAGATTAGAAATGGAGAATTTTAATGGCACTAACTTTGTGTTGTGGAAGTTCCATATGGATAATTTTCTTATATACTGATATATATGGGTTGCAATATCTAGAACCAGACCCAATGGTATGAACGATGAAGAGTGGGTGGTGTTGGCGAGAAAGGAAATAATCCTTATCAATATTTGTTTGGTTGATTTGGTATAATTGGACTTTTCTGAAGAAAAATATACAACAACTCTTTGGAATATTTTTGGGGATTTGTATCAAGCTAAATTCCATGTTAATAAACATTTTTTGTGGAAAAAGTTATTTTCCTTGAGAATGGACGCTAGTAATTTTTCACTTGAGCAATTGAATGTATTTAATACTATTGTGACTTAGTTGATATCAATTGGAGTGAAGATGGATGATGAGGATCACTTAGTTTTATTTTCCAAATTCATGAGACGACCTAGTAATGGCCATTGGAAGCATTGTAGAGACATTGGTGCGTGATAAGGTCGTATCTACTTTACTCTTAGATGAGGTGAGGCAAAAATATTATAAATACACCAGTGAGGAATTGGTTATTCATGGAAGTTCAAAGGAGAAAAGAAAAAATAGAGAAAGAGGTAGATCCAAATCCCATGGGAGACATAAGTCTCCTAGAAACTCCAAGGCAAAATGTTGGAAGTATGGAAATATTGGGCATTTTAGAAGAGACTACAAGGAAGAGAAAAACAAGAATAAGAAGGAAAACAATGATTCTAATGATGGTTTTGAAAAATATTTTCAAGAGGACGATGGAGATTCCTTTGTTGCAACTTTTGTAACTCAGGAAGGCCAAAGTGCATGGATAATAGACTTTGGAGATTTCTTCCATATGAATTTCCATCGACATTGATTTTTAGTGTATGAGAAATATGACAGTGGGATGGTATACCATGGTGATGACTCTCCTCTCAATGTAGTTGGCCATGGTAGAGTTGTGATTAGATTCCCTAATGGAAGAGTAAAGGATACCATTGTAGTTTTCACATTCTAAGTCTGGCATGAAACTTACTATCAATAAGAACACTTAAGAATGTGGGTTGGAAGTTGTTTTCTCTTAAAAAAGGGTGTAAAATGGTCCAAGGAGATATGGTTCTCAATAATGGTGTTCATGTGGGAACTTTGTTATAACTTGATGCATGCACTACTTAGTGTAATAGTTCTTTGATTTCTACAATATAGAGATCTATAGAATTTACACCTTCATAATTAGAACCTACATCTACTTTTGATGGTCATTCTTTCTAGGTACCTAAACAAGATCTTGCTTCAAAAACCAACTTACTTACAAAGAAGACAATGTTGTTGCACCAAATATTGGGCCATATAGGTGAGAAGGGCCTACAATCCTTGTAAAAAAGAACTTGTCAATGGATTGAATGATTGAGCTCTTGAACTTGATTTTTTCGTGCATTTCATATATGGAAAAAATATTCGTGTTCAATTTTATTATAGTTCTCACAAACCTTGTGGGTTGTTGGACTTAATTCATTCTGATTTATTTGGTATAGTTAAAGTTCCTACAATTTCTAAGGCTTTGTATTATGTGTCATTCATTGATGATTATTGTAGAAGGAAATGGGTACATTTTCTTAGAACTAAATATGGCGTTTTTAGTCAGTTTAAGGAGTTTAAATCTCTCTTGGAAAATCGAACTAGTAGGAGTGCAGAGTTTGATAAGTTTGTAAGGAGAATGATATTGAAATACATAAGACAAATATACCCCTCAACATGATGGAGTTATAGAACAAATAAATAGAATGTTGATGGAGAGAGACATGAGTATTCTTAGTGGAGATGGATTAGAGAATAAGTTTTGGGTAGAAGTAGTTTCTATGACATGTTAATTGATTAACATGTCTCTCACATTATCTCTTATGAATAAGACCACTACAGAGGTTTAGATAGGAAATAATTTATCACTTCAACATCTTTTTTTTTTTGGTTGTAAGGAATATGCTCATATGCCTAAGGAGAAGTGGTTGAAGTTGGATAACAAGAATGTGAAATGTATCTTCATTAGCTATGGAATTTGTGTGAAAGGGTACAAACATTGGGATCTTGTGATAGGAAAAGTTTTGTATAGTATGAATGTTATTTTTAGAGAAGTTAATCCTTATCCCATAGTGGTGCAACTACAAGAGGATGAGAAGAAGTTAGTGGTTCTGCTACCACCCAAGACCTTGAAATCTAGACCAAAAAATGAAAAAATAAGTTCATGATGGACTAAATGAGGAGGAGAGTTTAGAGAGTTTAGAAGAGGAGGAAGAAACCCCACCACAAAATTTGAGGAGGTCCACATGGAAAACAAGGGAACCAAACATGTATAATTATAGTCCATATGATTTCATATGTATATTTTATTTATTTTCTAACAATCATAACTGTAAAGCTGTGAAAGAGGCAATGGAGAGGGAAGATAAAGAGTCATGGAGATTAACCATGGATTAGGAAATGGACACACCTAGAAATAATGATACATGGAATTTGGTACCATTGTATGATGGAAAGAAACCCATTGGATGTAAATGGGTATTCTAGAAGAAGATCAATTTAGATGGAAATTTTGAAAAGGATAAGGTAAGGTTGGTTTAAAAAGAATATTTCCAGGTTGATGGGATAGACTTTGGTGAGATCTTTTCATAGCTGCTCAGTTAACATCTATTAGGTTCCTATTATATGTAGAAAAAACTTTTGATTTAGATATAGAATAGATGAATGTGAAAAAAGGATTCCTACATGGTGACTTGAAGGAGGATATTATATGACACAACCAGAGTACTATGTTGAAAAATGTAAAGAGTCATTGCTTTACAAATTAAAAAGTATTTATATGGTCTTAAACAATCTCCTATAATGCGGTACCAAAAGTTTGATTATTTTGTGGTGGGATTGGGATTTCTGAGATCCAAATCAAATAACTATGGATATTATAAACATGATAATCAACATTTCCTTGTTATCACTTTATATATGTAGATGATATGTGAATTTTTGGTAACGATAAGGATGTGATTCATGATTTGAGGTATCATATTTCAACACAATTTGATATGAAAGACTTAGGGGTTGAAAAATATATATTAGGAATGCATATTAGGAGATAGAAAGAAAGAATAAATCTTTGGTTGAGACAAAGTATGTATGTAAACTCTATGCTACAATGTTTTCGCATGGAAGATTGTAGACCATCGAGTGTTCCAATATTTGTGGGACTTAATATTTTAGTTGAGAAGTTCCCGAAAACACCCATAGAGATGGAGGATATAGATTATGTTCCTTATTCTAGTGCAGTTGGTAGTTTTATGTATGCTATGGTATATACTAGACTATACATTCCCAAGAATTAGGATTCTTATATCTATTCATGGCTAATCCTATACATGAACATTGGGTTGCAGTGAAGACTGTATTTAGGTATTTGCAAAGTATTTATTCATATTACATTTTCTATCATTGTGATGTTTTATGAGACCCACACTTGGTGGATATATACGATTATGTGGATTTTGACTGAGAATGGGGATGTAGATAGAAGGAACCTACAAGTGGATATGTGTTTCGATTGTTTGGTGCAAAAATAAGTTGGATGAGAAAGAGACATATTGTGGTCACTTTGTCCATTGTAGAGGTAGATTATATGGAATCTATCCATGCTAGTAAGGAGGCCTTTTGTCTTATGAAATTATGTTTAAAAGTAGGGATAATCCAGAGATTTATTATAGTTCAATATGATAGTAATAGTTCCCTTTTTCTGGATAAGAACCCAACCTTTCATGCAAAGACAAAGAATATAGATATCTAAAGTTATTATGTTATGGAAATGGTAGAGGATGGAAATGCGATACTAGAGAAAGTTGATACTTTGTATAATGTTGTAGATGCATTGATGAAACCAATGATCCAAGTAGCTACTAGTGGCCAACCACCTATTCAACTAATTCATAATGGTTCAACATCTTTAGAGTTTTTCTACGGTTTTTCTGGTCCCAAACTTCCAGGGCCATTTTGAGGCCTTATTACCATGTTTCTTGCAATATCTCTATGTGTTTCTTTGTTATATATGTTCCTTCATGTTGTTTTGAATATAATCCAGATTAGTGGTATCAGAGAAGTCTAGTCTTTGTTGTTTCTTAGTGCATGTCCCCAATGAGGTCAAGGTATAGAGAGTTGGGTCCCGAGTTAGTTTGTCATTAGGAAAACCACTCTCACTAGCCCAAGTGGCTTCCCATGGAGGAATAAAAGAGACATGACGAAGTAGGATATCCTATCAAATTGTTGCTTGAGGAAGCCCTTACACAATAAAGGAATGAGATAATGGATAATGTTTCTTAGATCCTTCAATGACTACCAACAACGATGGAGACACCTTCAACCAAAAATCACTTTGGAGGTGTGACACCCTTCAAAGTACAAGTTAACTTTGATATTCCTTTATTTGAAAGCCATAAAGACATCGATGCTTTGGAAAATTGGTTAAGTCTATTAGAGGGTTATTTCTCTATCTAAAAGTTTTCCAACAGTGAAAAGATCACCTTTGTGATCCTTCAGGCTCTTTCATATGTCAGATATGGGTGAGAAACTTACTATGAGAAACATGTTAGAGATCAGCCTATAATGTTTGGGCCAAAACCCACTGGGGAATATTTTTTCGATGCCCTCAAGGAGAAATACTACCCTATTGTAAACTATGATGACCACTACATGAGATGGACAACTCTGCATCATGAGAGAAACCACATGGTGCCTAAGTACACCAGCATCTTCCATACCTTGCGGACAAATTCGGGTATTAAAGTCTCTGAGAAAAAAATGGTATTGAAGTATTGTAGTGTCCTACATATGTACATCCAAAAATATATGGAGTTCCTGGACATCTCCTCAGTGGTAGTTTCTTATCGATATGTTGTTAATATAGAGGAAAATTTCAAGAGAAATAATAAGAGGGATTTAAGCTCTGCAAACCCATTGCAAGAGAAACACAGTAAAGGTGGCCTTAAATTCCAAAGAAAAGGACATAGTAAGGATGGCCAACCTAAGGAAAAATGGTCCAAGCCACCAATAAAGAATGATAACGGGAAGTCAAAGAAGGACACTGGAAAGTGGTGTGAATTCCACGAAATCCCTTAGTACAACACTGACAAATTTTGCTCCAAACAATCATTGTTGATTGAGAGGAAAGCCTCATAGTTAGATGCTGACTCAGACTTCGATTCAGAACTTAATAAGGGAAAATGAATCATTGGAACAAAAACTAGTTTCATCATCGCTACCACAAAAGTCTAGCCATAAGAACCAAAGGAGCCTGAATAAGAAGAGCACCTCTTCCACTCATAGATGTGGGTGAAGGGTACCCCCATCCATTTCATTTTTATAGCGATATCTAGAAGAACCTGATATCAAAAAAGGTCGTCAATAGATTGAACCTAAAAACAATTTTTCATCCTCAACCATACACCATCGGTTGGCTCAGCTAGGGACGAGACATTCACGTCAACCAAAAATGTCACCTACAGTATGACATCAAACCCTTCAAAGATAAGTTATTTTTTGATGTTTCCCCCCTTGAAGTTCGTGATGTTCTTTTAGGCCAACCATATATGTGTAAGTGTCATGTTTTTTTATGAATCTAGGCTCTGTAGTGTCATCATTACTTTGGGAGTTCAACTCTACAGAGTACTAGAGGCATCCCCAACTACTGTGGTCTCTTTGATATCTAGGAAGAAATGTTGAAAGGTGGTTTCTCAGACCGAGATATTTTTCCTCTTTATGGTCCAGTCAGAAGGTGGAGGAAATGTCACTGCAACCGCCAAAACCTTTACACAAGGTCTCTCTACACAACAACAATAGGTTGAAAAGATAATATAATAGCACAAAGACATATTTTCCTCGCCTAGTGGGGTGCCTTTGCATTGTTAGGTAAATAACTTAATTTATTTGACACTATGTTCTCCTATGCCTAACAACCCTGTATACATGCGTTGTGTTATGGAGAATGAAGAAATAAAAAAACAGATCCAAGAACTAATTCTAAAGGGACACATTAGACAAATATCCTCACCCCGAGGGATCCCACTTGTTCTGGTACAGAAGAAGGGTGGGACATGGTGAATTTGCATTTATTACATATCCTTGAACAAGATCATAGTAAAAAATTGATACCCCATCCCCCAGATCGATGTTTTTCTTGATCAGCTCAAAGGAGCTAAATTTTTCACTAAGATTGATATGAAGTCAGGCTACCACTAGGTGTCGATCGAGAAAATTTATGTATGGAAGAAATCCTTTAGGTATAAAGAAGGTCTCTTTGAGTGGTTGGTCATGCCTTTTGGATCGAATAATTCCATGGCCACATTCATGCAGATGATGGATGATATATTGTGGTCATTCACAAATTCCTTTGTGGTTGTATATATGGATGACATCCTCATCTTTAGAAAAACATAGGAGGAACATTTGAAGGATATTCAATGGGTATTGGGCGCCTTGTGACAACACAAGTTATATGCCAATTTGGAGAAGTGTTCCTTTGACATGTAGAGAATCCAATATTTGGGATACATCATAGATGAGTAGTGTCTACATGTGAATCCAGCTAAGATCTAAGTCATCTACAAATTTCCATCCTTGAAGACAACTTCTTGGGCCTCACCAGCTTCTACTGTAGGTTTGTGTTGGGGATCTCTCATATCACTTGGGCCCTAAGCCAAGTGACCAAGGGTGGAGTGAAGGAAAAAAAAAATTGGGCTGCACCCCAACAAAAATCATTCGAGGATTTGAAATTCTACTTCTACTCAACACCAATACTTATTATTCCAAACATGCAACAACCATTTTATATTGAGACATATTCTTTCGATAATTCTATTGGTGCAGTCCTAGCTTAGCATGGGCATCCAATGGACTATCATAGAGAAACACTATCTGATGTTGTTCACAGATACCCCACCCTTGAAAAAGAGATGTACTCCATTGTTCATGCATTTCGACAATGGAAGAATTACATTCTAGGGAAGGAAATGATCATATACAATGATCATAGGCCTCTACAATTCATGCAAACATAGGTAAAGTTATAGAATGACTGCCATCAAAAGTGGTCCACGTACCGAAAATAGTTTCACTTGAACATCAAGTACAAGAATGGAAACACCAACCATGTCGTAGACTGCCTCATTTGATCCCTTGTTGCGGTGCTAACCACAGTTCTTAACTCCTGTGGGAATGAGACATCTAGGTGGTCACGATTTATACAATAATGACTCTAACTTTACTGCTCCCTATTAGAAATTGAGCATAAGAAAACTAGTTCTAGACTTTCATCTCTAGGATGGAATGTTATTCCATTTGATCCATCTATGTGTTCCTTCAAGAGAGCGTGCAAATTGTATTTGGGAATCCCATTACAGTCAGTAGGTAGGGCACTTTGATGTGGAAAAAACAATTGCAGTACTGCAAAAGCATTTTTCTTGGGTGAATATTCGACAATATGTTTGCACATACATTAGATCCTACATTGTTTGCTCCATTGACAAACCTGCCATAAATAAATGGGGGCTATACACCCCTATGTCTACTCCCAATAGGCCTTGGGAGTCCATATCCATGGATTAGATGTCGAGTGTACCTTCAACCAAGCATGGGAATCACTGTGTTTTCGTAGTCATTGATCAATTCTCTAAAATGGTAGTTTTGGCACCCTGCAAAAAGAGCATCACAACCGAGGCTATTTCTAATCTCTTCTTTGAACGTGTTTGGATTCATTTTGGGCTCTATTATACCACAATTTTCCACATCATTTTCACTTGTGAGATGACTTAGTCCTTATCCATGGCTTGCAAATGTAAATCACAACTTCCCTCATCAAAATTACTTAAAAAACAACACTTTTGTGTCTATCCACAAGTCACCCTCGTGCAAACCACATATTTTCATGCCTTGCTAGTTTGCAAGTCGTGGATGCCCTAAAAGAATGTGAAAAATAAAATAATTCCATTTTTTCGGGTGGGGTTTTCAGTTGGGCTCGTTCCTAACCTCCCCTGAGCCTGTACACAATGGAATTCAACCACCTCAACCTAATGAGTATGGTATAAAGTCACTTTTGGGGGCATGGATGAGGAGGAAAACCAAGGTGCAATTTTATGTTGAAGAATTTGAAAGATTCCCTATCTCCCCTATCCTCTGAATAGCATCCCCTTGATTCTGAAACTTGCTTTCCAATACTCCTTTCCCTCTCCTATGTGATTATAGGGTATGTTCCTATCCCTATTGAGTCATCTGAGGAAGGGAAATCATGTTGCATTGATGCTTGAAGGACCATTGCAGGAACCTGGGTGGTTGGCTTCCAGGCAATGCCAATGGTTGGAGTCATGTTGTAACCAATCATTTCTACTATTCATAATAAAAGAGTTCTCTTTACCTCCATACTTGTATAATATTGTTCAATTTACTTATGTATGTCAATTTTTTTCACATATTTGAATTTTTTTGCATATTACATGTGTAATTTGATCCTATAAATACCTTGTTGGAGAATTTTCTTTGTCTCCTTTTGCATATTAGTTTGGGTATATATTAGGAGAGGATTGAGGGTCGAGGGAACGGAATGACATCAACCTATAGGATACAAGGTATAAAATTCTTTCTCCTTTATTCTTAGGAAGTTATTTCATTGCAAGTTTTGTATGCGAGGTTAGGTTCTATATTTGGTATATGGCCAAGATCTACTGTGACATGACCCAAAGTCAAAGGGGAAAAATTCCATAACAGATTTGACGACCATACTAGAGATATCTTCTCCTAGTTTGGGTCGGTCTTAGGGTTTCCTGTGTTGTCTTAGTTTTTTTAATTTTTGTTGTTTCCTGGATTTTATTTTCAAAGCATTTACCATATAGGACCTTTTCCTAAAGTTTATGGAAGCCTCCTTCTAGGCTGGATTTTATATTTTTCAACTCTAAATTATTCATCCTCAGTTTTCTCTTTATGATTCATGGATATCGATGATTTTAAAGTTCTTAAGGTTAGTTGAAAGGTTAGTTGTATGTATGGGCTTAGTTTCTAGATTGAATGTTGTTTTAGTGATTAGAAAATGTTTCCTTTCTTCTTTTTCAACTTCTTCCCTTCATTCATAAAATAAAAAATAAAATTTTCATTTTAGTTGCATATTCATTTTTTTTAAACAAAAAAGACAAAAATAGCTTGTTTGCTAGGTTTTCTTCTCTTGTTTCCTTTGCCTTTAAATGTGTCAAGAAAAGAAATTTATTGTTAGCATTCAAGTCTTTAGGAATTTTATTGTTCTTTGATAGTTGTTGATTTCGGTCATAGTAGCCTTCCATAAAAGAAAAGAAACCATGTTTGCAAAGTTTTTCATTTTGTTATGCATGGCCTTAAAAGAAATATTTTAGATTGCATTGCAAAGTGATTTGAAATCTTGCATACAAGAAATTGCATTGTTTTTATTTTCAAAATACATAAAACAAAATAGTTTGTTTTTAGTTGAAGCATTGTTAGCACTTTTAGTTTTCAGTGAAGAAACTGCATTGTGCATAGTGTTCTTAAAAGTGTTTATCTCTCTTTGGGTTTTTCAAAACATCATCCAAGTTTCATCCAATTTTTTTTTGATTAAGTAAAAACCAATCAAACAAATTCTTCATAAAATTTATTAAACATTTTTCATTTCAACAGAATACACCAACAAGTTTAGGCTAGGGCCTTGGTGTACGTTAGAGAATAAATTTCTCCAAGGCCAAAAAAAAAAGATTAGGAACCTGATATAGGGAGTGTAAAATCTGGTTGTTATATAGGTGTGGCTAGGAAAATCCTCTCACACAGGAGCTAAGCACGAGGTTGCATAAGAGAGAGGCAACGATATTCCCCTCCAAATTTTTACCGAGCGTAGTGGAGAGATCATATATTGTGGGTTTTTCCTGAAGTGATAATGACTCATTTGGTGTTAGTCCTCTACACATTTTGAACGTGGTTAAATTTTCCTGAAGTGATATTGGCCCTATTGGTATCAATCCTCTAGAGCCTTTAACCTATATTGAAATTTTCTGAAGTGACACTGGCCTTTTCATAGATAGTCCTCTAGAAAAGCTTTTCACTTTGTTAACTTGCCTATACATTTGATCTTGACTATCGACTGTCCCCTCAGATAATGACTAGGAGTCAGTAACCATATTTTATCTTCCTATGGATCTCAGATGTGAGCATGGGGGTTTGTCGTGGTACCTAAGGCAAATTTTGTATCACACCTTTCAGTACTGTTGGAGGGTGCCCCACGAAGTGTGGGTAATTGTGATGGATAAGGATAGTCATTGGAGTTCAGGATAACTACTTCTCATCCCTTTGGTCATTGGTCCATGAAAATTAGTCAACTCATGCCTCTGTCCGGAAGGTCCCTTCCTTACTTTGTCACTATTATGGTTTCAAGGCTTAATCCACCTAAGCCAGGATATTGGAAAATTAGTTTTTGTTTGTTGTTACCTCTAGGATTTTTGTAGTGGTGTTATTGGCGGTGATAGATTGATTTAAGAAGGCACATGGATAGTCTCCTAGAGATTAAAAATGAAAGAAGATGATCAACTTCCTTGTAGATCGAGGAGAATTCAATGGATTCCACTAGAAGAACAAGTTAGAAACAATTCTCACCTTCCTCCGCTAAGGTGTTTCCTTGATCAATCATGGAATTTTGTACCGACTGGCCCAATCAAGATCTCAACTATATAACCCTCAAAAGTTAACGCTTCAAAACCGAAAGTTGTAGTAGTTGAATATCTTAGAGACAAAGAATACGGTCTGACATTCAACCCTCCGCTAATCAAAACTTTTCCATCACCTGTGGTACAAGTTCTTCCTCCTAGATCAGAATTTATTGATAGTATCCCTCTTCACTAGGATGCTATGGATGGCATTTCACAAGTGTCTAGGTCAGGAGTCCCTACAATTCCCACTATGGAAATAGTCACTAGTGGGATATTTCCTCCTAATATGTCTAACACAGTGACTAGTGTAGTTTATTCCACCATAGTCACTCTGATCAGCAACACTGCTCCACTGGTCATTCGTTCCACTCTTTCTATGAGTTTAGCCATGTCATTGTTGTCAACAACAAACACTTTTTATTTTGTTATGTTGTCGATGGGAATGCTTAACATGTTGATTGGTTCCCAATCGATGTCCTGAGTTTCCTCAGGGTGGAGGTCATATTCATCCATCATTCCCATCTGTTGGAAGTGGGGATTTACCATATTTTGTTCCTAACCCCTTCGGGGGATGGGGAATTTCTATGGGTGTTTCTAGCATGCCATCCACTTCCACTTCATTCATGTTATATGGTGGATTCAGGAGTAATCCCTTCGCCACATATGTAGTGTCAGTAGGGGGAAACCCCTTCCAAGCCCAGTGGAATCCTATGAAAGGGTATTTCCCTTCGCAAGGGATGTCATCAAGGGAAACCCCTTTCTCTATCAGTACAACCCCATGCAAAGACTAGTTCCTTCACAAGGAGGTATTGTACAAGGAAACCCTATATTTCAATCTGGGAATCAGATGGGTGGAGGTTATCATCCGTTCAACTAGATGCAACAAGGTTTTACCCAAATATTTGGTCCATCGAAAAACTCTTCCTAGAAACCTAGTGCTAGTTACAATCTAGGACCTTCTTTTCAAGTTGCTAATTAGTCGATGATGCAACCTAGGATACCTTTTCTGGAAACTCTTCATTTTCCATATTTTTCTAAGTTGATGAATGACCTAATTCGTTCTGACCCAATTTGGCCTACAACCCCCAAAAAACCATCTTTGGATATAACAAAATTTGAAGGAAAGAGCGGGGACTATCTGCAGGATCATGTGACGACGTTTCACTTATGGTGCTCATCTAACTCGCTTAACGATTACTCGATTGAGTTATGTTTGTTCCAATGCATCCTCACCGAGGGTGCCACAATATGGTATATATAAATGGATAGGTCAAAGTATGTGATTTTTTGTGATATCTCCATGGTTTTTCTCAACCACTTCCAACTACATGTCTGATATGATGCTAGTACAAATATTTTGGCCAACTTTGAACAAGATAAGGCTACGCACATTTCTGATCATATTCGAGAATGGAGGAGACAACAAAGTTTAATTAAATCCATGGTTCCACCAGAGTTCCTCTTAGAATGGTTCCTTAAGTTGTTTCTTGCTTATATCTCTAAGGATGTAGCAACTTCAGGCATATTTACTGAAGAATATACAATTTTTAGAGCGCAACAATTGGAGTTGATTTACTATTAATAAAAAAATATCTATGAAATCATTCCTAACACACATGGGAAACCCTCTACTTATCAAAACCAAATTTAGGAACAGATGCCTATGGAATTGTCGATTCCTATCAAAGAAAAGTCGCAGATCTACTCTCTAACCAGATGCAACAGTCATCAATTCAATAAACTGTGGTTGGTCCAACCACTGGCTCGAACACTCCCACCACCCAATCCTCGGATGTAAACATTGTGTAATCGAAGACTCATAAGGTTCCTCAACATCCTAGAGAGAAAAATAAAGGAAAGGGAAAAAAGGGTAGTGGGGGTAATGACAAAAATACTAATAAGAATGTTGAGGGGGAAGAGAATGAAAAGAGGAAGGTGAAATTCCCATACAAGATTTTTGGGGATGATGAACTTACTCGTCAATTCCCAAAGATGGAAGAATCCCAATGTTTGATAAAGTTGAAACAAAAACAACGACCCGTTGTATTGCAAAATCTGTTTTCGTAATGAAAAAATATGCCAGTCGACTCGTCCACTTCCAGTCCGCAAGGGGTCACTCCTAGTGCACCTTTTCCAGAAGGATCTTTCTCTTTCATTAATATGGTTAATTCTTCGAAGTTAAAAGACGAGGAGGTAGACTTGTCGATCGTAACTCATGATTATGGTAATCCAGATTTGACAGCGAAAGGTAAAGAAAATTTTGATCCTGAGGGCCCTCTCCACATAGAAAAACCTAAGAAGGAAATGATGTTGCACATACGAACGAGTCTGTACAAACAGGCGTCACATAACCCTATGCTCTATATGTGCCCAACTATTCCATTATTGAGGATTTATCTCAAACACATAGATGATTTTAGGGGATAATTTTCGCAAATGGGCTAATTTTCCATGGTTTTTCCCGTAAAAAGATTCTCCAATTCCCATTTATTATAAAAACAATTCATCCAAATTTCATAGAATAAAAGTATTTTACCTTAAAAATTGCCAGAATTTTATAGAAACTATATAAAATACTTAAAAATTTGAATATTTTTACTAAACTATCACCAAACATTTCACATTTTGCATATTAAGGACTTGTAAGATTAGCCCAAGTTTTTACATTTTAATATAAATTTCCATCCTTAAAATTATCCCTTCTCAAACACCATGCACGATGTATTCTTTAGAGGTGATTCAAAGTTTCCCTACACAACACACCACATTGTTATCTGCGATTAGAGCAGAATATTTTTCCAACCTTCTCACTATGAAGTTTGACACTACTAATGTGAAGCCTTGCCTTCCTTATCATGTATCCTTCCATATCAACATTGTTTATGCAAAGCACATCATGAGGAGGACCATTGTTGATGAGGGATATTCCACATGTGTCATGTATTTTTCTTACTGGAAGGATATCCTCTCTCCAGAGCTCACACCTTCTCCTACTTTTTTAACTGTGTTTGGCAGATGATAGTTTAGGCCGCACAAGATTTTTCATCTTTTTCGGTCCAATTAGGAGGAAAGTTTGTTTCCGTTGAAGTATAAGTAGTTGACAAACCGATCGATTATAATCTGTCATTGGGAAGGAGTTGGACTTACGTGATGACAGTTGTCATCTCATCATTCTTTCAAATTTTATGCTTTCCCCATGAGGGAAGGATTGTCATTATCGATCAAATGGATTTTAACAACTCTAGCTCCACGACAAATCCAGGATCCATGGTTCCCTAGATTGAAAAATCTCAGTCAACAACTGAGAGTATCGATGTTGGAATGTGCCATTCACTCATGGGAACTTTGAATTTCCCAGCACTAGTAGCTTATATTCGAGATACCTTGGTCGAATTACAAAATTCGAGTCCCCCAACTACGGTGATGAGATTTGTGTCGTTTGGAACTTCATATATAAAAGATCCATGGGTGTTACCCTCACCATGAGAATCATTCGATGGTCGCACACATGTCAGGATGGTTATTCCCCTGTCTACAACTAAGGTCACTTATCATGCAATTCAATGCACTACTATAGACCCTGATCAAACTCCTGCATGGATAGAGGAGGATGATCAATACCCAAACTCTATTACCACTCACATAATTTGAAGAACCTGAAGGATAATGAGTCATATACTCTATTGAACATCATTCCTGCCAAGGCTATATGTCTTTTCTCAACTTGCTCAGGTCCAAACCATTAGGGCCCCTTAGGGGTTCCAGCCAGGGAGCAAAAATATTTTGTTCCTATCAAATCCAACCCTCTTAATTATCAAGAATTCATTCCAACTGGAACAAGCAATGGAATCTGACCTTCTAGGAAAAGTAGGAGGCCAATGAAATTGAGGATATTCCTAGATCAATTGGATATTTGATTCAGCTAATGCATCGTACCATTCTTATAGACAATCTACTGGTAGAGGGTTAGGCCAAGTAGTCGTCATCCTTTCAAACGATTCTTTGGGAAAATCAATAAAATTGGATGGATACCTCTTTTCTCCCTTAGAAAGGAGAAACAATATATTTAAGGTGAAATAAACCATTAGATAATGGGATGACCCAAATATCCTTTCATGCAATTGATGGATAAAAGGGAAACACCAAGTCACACATTCTTAATAAATTGCTACTTACAGGTTTCATTGCTTTTAATTCTCTCAGTAACACATTTGTCTACATTCTATTGACCTGACTTATTACTGGCGGATAGAGAGATCATGGAACGACCGAATGATAAGGATTGGGGTGTGGAAGGAGGATAATTTAAGTTGGCTGTGACTAGAAATGAAAGTTGGACAATGAACACTTTAGAAAAGCATGGTGTCTATGTTGAAGGGAATATGGAGAATGTATCGAAAATCATCTTGATAAACATTTATAGAACCCCAGATGTTGTTGAAAACGTCTTGATCATAGAAGATTGTTCTCAATATGAAGTTCGTCAATATACGATTCTTTTCAAAGAATTTTGTGATTTTTTTGCCTGGTCGTATGAGGAAATTCATGGAATAGATCCTAGGATTTTCAAACATGAAGATTCGAACATACAAAAACATCAAGCCTATTCGAAATAAGTTGAAACTGGTTAACCCAAGGAAACTGGCATAAATCAAAGTTGAGGTGGATAAGTTGCTCAAATCTTGCATTATCTACCTAGTACCTTTGACAAAATGGGTGTCTAACCCTATTCCGGTCGACAAGAAACATGGTACGATTCATGTATGCATTAATTTATGTGATTTTATTAAATCTTTTCCTAAGGAAAACTTCCCTATGTCATTCATTGACTAGATACTTGGCGAGTGTGTAGGAAGTGAGATTTTCTCTTTTATGGACGAATTTTCTGGTTATAACCAAATACAAATTCACCTCGAGGACCAATGAAAGATGACTTTTATTTGTTCATGGGGAACCTTTGCGTATAAGAAGATGCCCTTTGGCCTTAAAAACACTGGAGACACTTTTCAGTGGGCCATGATGTTTAGTTTTCACAATCTTAAGCACATTATGGAGGCTTATTAGGATGATCTCACCACCCATTCACGTAAGAGGGCGCAACATATTTTACACCTTTTACTTGTCTTCGAGAGATGCCACAACTATTGAATTTGCTTGAACCCACATAAATTCATATTTCATGTAACATTAGGAAGTCTCTTATGATTCATCGTTTCAACTAAGGGGATCATGGTTGACCCTCTAAAGGTTGACGCAATAACCCAGTTGCCTCCCTCACACATAATACGTTAGATTTAGAGTTTATAGGGAAAGACAAATTTTCTACAATGTTTTGTACCAAACTATGCTAATATCACATAAGGTTTTATGCACATTTTAAATAATTGGGTTCCTTTTCACTGGGATGAGTTAGCACAATGTTCTTTTGATGCATCGAAGAAATCTCTAGTTTCCATTCCCTTGATTACCCCCCCAGATTATAATAGATATTTCTTGCTATATCTCACAGCAGATGAATCTTCGATTGGCATGGTATTAGTCCAGGAATATGATGAGCTCCATGGGCATGTCATATATTACTTGAGTCATTCTTTGTCACGCCCTAAACTAAAGTACTCTCATGTCGATAAACTAACCTTAACATCATTTCATGTTGTTCAGCGTCTCCGACACTATATTATATTATGCAAGATTATTTTCATCACTGATGTTAATCCTTTTCATGAGTGTGTTTTGACTTGACGAATCATTGGTGGGAAGTAAAAAAAGTGGATTGTTGTTCTTCAAGAATTCCATCTGGATTTTTCCTTTGCCAAGTCCAAGAAGTCATTAGCCTTTGTTGAAATTATTTCACTGTTCCCAGTGGAGAATGAGAAAAATGAAGTTATTGACTCATTTCCAGATGAGCATATATTCCTCATTTCTTTTTTCGATCCTTGGTATGGGGATATCATAATATATCTCCAAAATCTAAAATTCTCTCCACATTCCTCGCAAGAGGAGCGATGACGGGTCCACCACCTAGCTAAGAATTACCTTATTATCATCCAAACTTTGTATTGATGAGGGGTGGACTCAATTTTCCATCATTGCCTAATTCATGAGGAAGCGAAGTTGGTTTTGAATTAATTCCATAGTGGATCATGTGGCAGTCACTTATCAGGGTTGGCAATGACCCTGGATATTTTGTGCCCTAGTTATTTCTAGCCTATGATCTTTAAATATTGCATCGAAGTAGTCAAGAAGTGTCATCCATGTCAAATATTTACTAAAATGATGTGCACGCACCCTACTCCCATGTTTCCAATTATTACTATTAGCCCCTTCATGAAGTGGGGGGTATATTTCATGACATGCCACCCAGTTTTGTCTAGGGGTCATTGATATATCATAGTGTCTGTTGACTACTTTACAAAGTGGGCAGAAGCGATTCCTACATTTCATAATGATGGGGAAACCACAACACTTTTCATTTTCAATCAAGTTGTAGCTCGGTTCAGGGTTCTGAAAGAGATTGTCACTTACCATGGTATTCATTTACAGAACTGTATGATGTTTGAATTAGCATTAAAATTGTGTTTCGGGTAGGATCATTCATCTCCTTACTATCCTTAGGATAATGGTTAGGCCGAAGTTGTTAACAAATCCTTGAAAACCATTTTAAGGAGAACTATCAATTCGACCATATCAAATTGGAATTTAAAGTTATATCCAACATTGTGGGCCTATCAAACCTCTTTCAAAACTGCAATAGGCTTCTCAACTTTTCAACTTTTTTAGGGAGTAGAAGTCATTTTTTTAGTTGAATGCAAAGTCCCTTCGCTAAAAATTGTTGTTGAGATCCTCCCTGACACGACTCCACTTGAAGAGAACCTTGTTTACTTGTAACATTTTGATGAAGTCAACATGTCTCTTTAGAAAATGAAGCACATAATAAACGTGTTAAGTCCTAATACGACAAGTTGGTTCATCCTAGCGTTTTCTCCGAAGGTGAACTTGTTTTGGTCTATGACCAGGATAAGCATGCCTTAGGAGTGGGTAAATTCAACCCCCTATGGTGTGGTCCAGGGTAATGTGTTCTCAAAGCCTATAAATGGGATCTACCTCAAAAACTACTATGTTTGAGCCTTGTGGCTCAAGTACTAGTTATCTTGTAATTATTGTTTAATTTTGTATATAGTTTATGTAGGTGTCTTTTTCTTTGTTTACATTGTTTATTATTGTGCTTCTGATGTACGAAAAATTCCATGGGAGTCGTCAGTTTATACTGGATTTGCAGAAGGTGTCAATCATCACACTCAGAACCTTTCTTTCATTTCTTGGGTGATTTAGTTTCCCACTAACCAGCTAGTATCCGTTGGAGGTGTTTTTCTCGGAGCAACTACCAATAATATTTTGAGTATAGTATTTTCATCAAACTATTGAAATATGCTTTATCATATGGAATTCAACGTCTTCAGGTATATCTATATTCTCAGTTGGTTGTGTCATAGCTGAACGGTCTATATCACATTCACGATCCAATTTTGTTACGGTCGCTTCCTTAGGGTACGTCTTCTCGAAAAATCATTTGATTTAATCACATATGAACATGTTCCTAGGAATTCTAATCTAGTTACTAATGCATATGCTAATTATATTCTAGATTGGTATTTTTCCCATTAATCACATAAGCATAAACAATTTACACATGTAAATATTCATCATCTGCAAGTAAATTATAATAATAATGCACAAAAAGATATATACATACATACATACATATATGTGTGTGTGTGTGTGTGTGTGTGTCCAAAAGAAGTCCATAGTACAAAAATGGGCTTGTATCCCTAAATGTTTATAAGTATAAAATTGTTTCCTTGGCACATAAAAGTATAGGCCTGTGGCCGATGAGCCCTATAATAATAGACTATGGAATTCGCTAAACATCGAAAAAGGCGGAACCATGTCTGGGGTAAACGAATAATGTGATCTTTCTTCCCCACTAGCAGATTATCTATGGTGTCCATAGGGACTGAAAGTGTCAAAGCCTCCAAGTTTCTCCCCATGCTCCGTAAGGTCCTAACTGCATCATCAATGGGCATCATCCCCTGTCTCATCTCGTCCTTTCTTCCTATATCGTGGGACTCCTGTAATGGATTGGAAAAGATGCATTCTATCTTGGCAAAGACTCCTGTAATGACTTTCTAGCCTTTCACTTTATTCCTTTGCAACTCGACACCTTAACCCTAGAGGAAACATCCCCTGAGTGTCCTTATCCTGCATGTGATTCCTTGCATTGAGCATAGGTATGTTCCTTGTGCTTAGGAACTAGTTTTCTTTCCCATGATAGTTGTTTCCTCCACTGTACTATAGCATTATTTTATTCCTTTTTAGGCTATTATAATATGAAAAAGACAAAAAAAATTAAAAAATCCGAAAAGAAGCGGGGGAAGCATCTATCACTTTTGTTGGTAGCAATCTTTTTGCCCTTGAACAAAGAACAATATTTGAGTCAGTATCTCAATAATTTTTGTTTAGTATGTCTTTAGGAGAATTTTTTTTGTTATTCAGTATAATCTCCTCCGACTAGTTATTCTTCAATTCATATGGAGCATTGTTTTATGCCTTATGCATCACAAATGTACCCCATTTTATAGTCATGTTTCCTAAATTACATAATGCATTGTGATTTTGTTCAAGGGAAGTTTCAACCTGAGTCAGCCCCTCTACAAAAAATCCTTGACTTTCCAAGTCAACCTTCTCGTGTCAGTCAAGTATGTCTCAAACTCACAAGTATGTTTGTACTTCGCTCATGCTAGTATAGAAGGTCCCCATTGACTTCTTGTTGACGATTCTATTCTTACCAAATCTGCCACATTGATCTGAGAGTATGACCTAGAGCTACACCCTAGGACTATTTCCATCATTGATAGGTGATTGTTGACGTGGGCTTTTAGACCTTAGTCAACAAAGGCGATGTGACCCAGACCAAGGCTCTTTAAATAGCCTATTTTGTTTGGGGCTCTTTAAATAGCCTATTTTGTTTGGGATGGACACTCCCGACGGGTTTATAGGATTCATTGGCCTTTGGATCTCTCCCTCTCTCGAATAAAATAACCCAATGAATCTTAAGTTGTGTGATTATTATATACAATGGAGAATGTAACCTAATGTTATGTATAAATTAGTGTTTATAGTCTATAGAGTAAGTAATATAGTACAATAGTCAGTGGCTAAAGTACAATTAATAATATACAAAAATACAAGAAATATGATACAAGATAAGGAAAACAAAAACCTGATGTAACTGGTGTTAATAACAAGTAATATATGTTCTTATAAAATAAAAGAAAATATGAATGAATTTTGATTATAAATTAAAATTTCTACAAACTCGTGATACGTTAAATAAAAGAATTAAAGCTACTACCAAGTAAGCTCCAAATCTTTCAAGAAAGACAAAATAGTCTATTCTTTTTTTCAGAATCACATATCAAAATTTAACTGTCTATAGAACAAATTAAAACATCTATCTAATTATTTCTTTATTTCTTGGCTAAGATATAGAAGGAAAACTATAAAAATCCCCGCAGAGCAATGAATCAACTACTCTTGGTTATGAAATAGTTCAATAAACAAGAACAAAAAGAAATATAACGTCACAGGAATTGCTACATTCCATATACCAGTTCATTCAAATAATATATCATCGCCAAATCAACCTAAATCTCTGAATATAAATCACAAACACTCATATTAGCAATACATAAGTCGTAGTCTTCCATGAGATACATAACATCGAAGTAAAGATTAGAACAAATACATATATAAAAGGAACTAATGTAGTGTAAGGAGAGTGCTATAATGACACTACTCATTCATGGATGCAGATCACATAAAATAATAGTTTATCTCTTAAAGAAAATTCAAAATAAAATTACAGAATATCTAGAAGAAAAATATCAAGTCACTACAGAAATAAAATCACATACATCATACTCATTGATGAATTAAAATAGTTTAAATCCACCATTAGTAGCAAGATATGTCTATAATGATTCCACAACCACCATGAAGGCTTTTTTAGCATTTTATCCCCCCTCTCCTGTCTCTCATATGTTAATCTCTTTTATAATAAGAGTTTATAACATCAAGATAAGACACTGCCTCAAAATCAAGAGAAAATCCTAACTAGTAGAGTTTAAAATAGCATCGAGTCTCAACTAACTGCCTAAACAAAAACAACTCTCATATATTTTGAAATAGCCAATAGGCTAATGATTAACTAACTTCTATTGGAGCGATTTGATTGGCGGTTGAATCCACGAGGTAGTTTTCCAATTATTCACCATCGCCTGAAGATGAATAAATGAATTTAGTTAATCAACAATAACTTAAATTAAGAGTAGCTATAAAATCTTAGATTTTGTAGCTACTCTTTTAAAAATAGAAAAGCTAAATTAAAACAATCTAAATAGAACCCAAATTTCTACAAAAAAATAAACTTACAAAATACCAAACATATGACCAAAGCTTAACGCTTCAGAACCTTGAGATCAGAGGAAATGAATACATTAACTCTGGGTGAATTTACCGTCATCGCATCAACTTTACCAATTATGTTCTTCAACTCGGTGATTTGTTTTTCATATCTCTTGATTAGATTTTTATTTATTTACCTATAATTCCAAATCACCAATCTTTTCTTTCTTGCCATCAAAGGTTACTTCCAGGTTATGACCATGAAAGGACTTTATAAATTCTAACCAACCAACCTTTCCAAACATGGTAGCGCACTCATCGCCTGCTTCAAGAATTTATGCCCCTGCGGGTTCTATTATCACTACGGGCACCATTTCCATACAAAACATTCAACGGAGGGTCAAAACTCTGCATAAACATTCGCAAGGAGAAGAAGTAGGGTTTGACAGAGTTGATGTTACTCGCAGGGGTGAAAACTGACAAACAAAATGACCAGAGAATGGCTTATTATCCTGCATGTAGTGGGATGAGTCGGCTAGACCTGAGCTCGTACAATCTCAAAACATCCGTGCGTAGTTTTCACCATTTCATGAATCTAAATAATGGTATTATAGCTTGTGAATCATGAGAGTACACCATGGTAGCAACTTGAAATCAGAGATATGACACTTCACTTTAATGTTCTTGATTATTACGAATATGGAGTTATCAAATGCTACCATCGAACCTCTCATTCTATACGGAGTGAGACTACTTGGGCCAGAGCTGTATAGTCAAACCCCTCCATAGCATAAGAGTTCATTAACTCGACCCTAATGATATCAAGTCAAGAATGTTACAGATCATGGCCAAGTGTTGCGTTATGACAAGCCCATGTTTTAGACTGTTTAGGGATATGAAAATATAATTTTAGTATTGATTTCCCATAATTATTAAATGTGAATAATCTTGCACATGACTTATTCATTCAAGATTTAACACAAGGAATTTGGGTCTAGCCATATACAATAATATCAAATAAAAATAAATCACACATCATTCACACCATAAATGAAAAATAAAAATGAAACCTTTGGCATTGTGAACAAGTACTAATAGTATGATCAATGTAACATTACTTAGGATAACTAGGAAACAAAAATATGTGCCATGATATGACTTAAAGACCCCATATTCATCCTAATAATAACAATGTTTGTGCCAATTCTGTCATGAATTATGAAATATGGTTTGAACAATATAAGAGTTTTTTTTCATCGAATTTCATGTTATAATTCATGAAATTCGAGATGGAAAAATAATGATTTGACCATTTGATCTTAATCTTGATAAGGAATATTTTCACGATGATAAATCGATTCATTTATTGATCACAATGATAATGTTCACAAATCCAAAATAAAATAAAGACTCAAGCAAAATGAAAGAATAAACTTCGATACCACATGCATGGCCACTGCTGGCAACAGACTTTGACAATCTCGACAAGGTTTCCTTTTAACCAGTTCAGATGCTTTTTTCCCTGCTACAAGGATTTTTCATACATCATTAATTTCCTTGTTTTTCTTTTCCTATGATTAACCAAAGATCACTATCCTCGCTTGGTAACCAGTTGTTGACAATTTCATTCACTGAATCTTCCCATAGTGAACAAGTTGGCTCGTGATGAGACCCCTTGTCTTATGGTTATGCAACCACAAGCCATTACCCTGGTTTGGTGACCATTAGTGGTAATTTCAATATGAAAATATCTTATGATCATGGTAGGTTACTCGTGATGAGACCTCCTATCCTTCAGTTGACCTGCATATTTTTAGATCAATCTTATTTTAAATTAACCTTGAAGAGATTATTTGCAAGTGGGGAAGCAGATATGAAGACTTATTAAAATTCATTAGATGGCATAAGAAGTTTTATAATTAACCAACGCCATACTGATTTATCAAGTTTTCCCAAAACTGATTATTTTAAAAGTACATCATTTGTTGAATATTACATGGGTTAAATATGATCCTCCAAAGTAATGATAAATAATTCGAGATAGGTAATCGACAACGTGTTGGATTGATTTTAGAATCATTGAAGAGATCTTCTAGGCTGGTTGTATGTCATGCATTAACAAAACATCTTGTTTAATGATTTCCCTTTAAAATTGGATTTCAGGTTTGAATGAACAAAAACAACTATTAGGATAGATGCATAATCAACAAACAAAAACCAAAACAAATTTTATTGAAGGAAATGAAAAAAAAAAAAAATCAAATCAAAACAATACAAAGAAAACTTCAAGAAAATATAAAAACTAATTTGGTCAAAAATAAATAAAATGAAACCAACCTTTGGACAAACTAGAATCCCAATGAAACTGAAAATCATAAAACAAAAGGAAGATCTAAATCACTTAAGGTCTTGTGTAGAGGCAGGTTCTTTCCTTTAGAAAGTGATGCATGAGATGTTAATTTAATCAATCTTATTATTAAAAGGTAAACAAATGTCGAAATAAATTAAAAGAAATCAGAAAAATCCTTACTTAAGATAGGTACAGTTAGGTGCCGTGATAAGCCATACTCATGAAATCCTACATCTAGGTAAAATTGAAATCCCTTATTTCTTTATTCTCTATTTTAAAATACTCATGTTTCTTAATGTTTGAAAACATTTTATCATGATAACGCGTTTTGGAAAATAAATGTTTAAGGAAAAGCAATTGCGAAAAAAAAGAGAAAAATAATTTAAAGTGGACTTCTTTAACAGTATTCAAATGATGGCTTGCCTTGTGCATTTTATAATTGCGTGTCTTCATATCTGCATTATTCAAATAGAAAGAGTGAAAAAACAAACAAAAAGGTAATCTACTCCTAAACCTACTCTAAACTACTCCACAAATCAAAACACTTTAAGTGAAATGGTATTTCCAATACAACCATTGAAGTAATTCCAATCGTGTAAATACAAAGGAATTTATAATTAGTAAAAATAATCAGAGTCTTTCAGAATGAATAATCAACAAGACATACTTACTTTTATGATCTTCATTCAAAAACCAAGTAAGTATAACCTTACTTTTCTTTTGAAAAATTTCAATATATGAATCATCCATCCAATCTGCATTTTTGTTGTGATATGGATCATAAAAGAATGGAAGAATGTAAATGATCTTAGAAAACTTGTCAATATTATGGGGACCTAGCATAACCATCGACCAAGACCGAATTTCCCCATCCTCCTGATAGTTCTCCATCTATTTATGAATTTCTTTGCACAGAGGATATGTACAAAATGTTTCATACTTACCTCCATGATTTTAATTTAGAAACAAAGTAAGCATAAATTTACCATTACTCCGAAGATTTTTTAGATATGAATCCTCAAGCCAATCTGCGATCCTATCATAAAACTCAGAATTTCAATCATAACTTTGATGAACTAGATTTTCCAATGGTAAATACATCATAAGAGGATTCATTATAGAAATCAAATTGTTGATTTGAGCCTTTCCTTTGATGAGATGAATTGGTTCGAAATGTGAAGTAGAATCATAAAAGTTTGATCTAATCAATGAATGAATAATAATTTTAGAATATTTGATTCCCATAAGAATGAGTTCATTGTCTTTAACAATGGAATAGAAACATCTTGTAACATATGTTTTTCCCTTGTGAATGTTTGCAGTGAAAGAATGTCAAATCCTACTTCATTTATGTTATGGTTAAAATTCATATCATCAAAAAAAAATATGTCAAAAGAATGAGATTTTGAAGGCATATTGCCAGATAAAGTGGATACACCATTGTGTGCATCAAAATCTAAGAAAATATTAGGATATGAAGAGTAGAACGAATTGGTGGTAAGATAATGAAAATATTCTATTGAGTTATAATAATCAACAATAATATTTTCAAGAAATCTCTCTTCACTTACCTCAATACTTTCATTATGTTTTAATGATAAAATTTCAATAATTATATGATCTCTTTCACAAACAATTTCATGGAATTCATCTAATCTTTCTCGTGAATAAGGTATTTATGAATGAAGGTTTAAGGTTTCTTCTTCAAATTGATGATCAATGTCTCTAATCAGTTCTATTGAAATATTAGACCACTTAATATCATTCTCATCATGTATGTGTTCTTCAGTAATTGCATTTTAGAACTAATTAGAGCAAGAGTTAGAAGAAGATAAACATGCACCTTGATCCACAATCAAATATTCTTTCATTCTAACTATGATAGTAGGATATTGAATATGAAATGATTTGGGAGAGATACTAGTTTCCTTGTTGATAAAATCATTCTCAATAGATCCTATCTCTTCTGCTTGTTCAAAATTTTATAACGGATCCATCTCATTTTGCAAACAAAATCCATCTTGTAAGTTGATTCTATGATCTATATCTAATTTGTCATTTGCAACTGACTCTTACTAAATGAAAGGGGCTGAAGCATCTAAATCAGATTTAGTATGAAATATAAAGCATCAAGACGAAACTTATAAAGAGCATGGTTGATCTTTGTTGAAAATGTTTCTGGGAACGGATCATCCTTAATTAGTAGAGCCTTGAATTCTTCACATAATTTATCATAATCATAATCCTCAAAGGCATCTGAAAATTCATTCGCAAATTGAAACTAATCGAAAATAGAATAGGATGGAAAAGATTCAAACCAAAATTTGATACGACCTTTGAATGTGAATGCGAACAATCTGCATAAAACATTTAAATTAGTAATACCATGTTTGATACATTTACATGAAAACATATTAATATGCATCTTTGCAGATGTATTCCCTTCACCATCAAATGTGAGTTTTGACAAGAGAGCAATTGTCTTGTTGGGAATATTGGGTAATGAGAAATGGAAGTCATGTTCCAACACAGTGATTTGGGCAGGAGCCATGAGAAATTAAATAGATTTGGAATAAAGACTCTAGAAATCCATCTTGTTAGTATGGCCCTCCTTATAGCGTCATTTTGTTGATGCAAGTTTTTGGACCTTAGTCAACAAGGGGGATGTGACCCGGATTGAAGCTCTTTAAATAACCTAAGCCATTTGGGATGGACACTCCCGATGGGTTTATAGGCTCTGTTGGCCTTTAGATCTCTCCCTCTTCTGAAGAAAAGAACCCGGTGAATCCTAAGTTATGTGATTATTATAGACAATGGAGTATGTAACCTAATGATATATATAAGTTAGTGTTTATAGTCTATAGAGTAAGTAATATAGTACAATAGTCAGTGACTAAAGTACAATGAATAGTATACAAAAATACAAGAAATATAATACAAGATAAGGCAAACCAGAACTTGATGTAACTGGTGTTAATAACAAGTAATATATGTTCTTACAAAATAGAAGAAAATACAAATGAATTTTGATTATAAATTAAAATTTCTACAAACTCGTGGTAGGATAAATAAAACAATGAAGCTACTACTAAGTAAGCTCCAAATATTTCAAGCAATATAGAATAGTGTATTCGTATTTTCAAAATCATGTATCAAATTTTAACTGTCTATAAAACAAATTAAAATGACTATCTAATTATTTCTTGGATAAGATGCAAAAGAAAAACTATAACAATCCCTGCAGAGCAATGAATCAACTACTCCTATTTATAAAATAGTTAAATAAACAAGAACAACAAGAAATATATAACATCACATGAATTGCTACATTCCATACATCAATTCATTTAAATAATATACCATCTCCAAATAAACCTAAATCTCTGAATATAAATCACAACGACTCAGATTTTGAGCTATACACAGGTCATAGTCTTCCTTGAGATACAAATCATCGAAGGAAAGATTAGACCAAATACAAATATAAAAGGAAATAATGCACTGTAAGGAGAATGCTATATTGACATTGCTCATTCATGGATGAATATCACATAAAATAATATTTTATCTCTTAAAGACATTTCAAAATAAAATTACAGAATATCTAGAACAAAAATATGAAGTTACTACGTAAATAAAATCACATACATCGTACTCATTGATGAATTAAAATAATTTAAATCCACCATCAACAACAATATATGTCTATAATGATTCCATAGCCACTACGAAGTCTTTTTTATCATTTTCTCCCCCCTCTCCTATCTCTCATATGTTAATATTTTTTATAATAAGAGTTTATAACATCAAGATAAGACACTGCCTCAAAATCAAGAGAAAATCCTAACTAGTATA
>JASDQU010241536.1:0-37722 GCA_032191745.1 Picea mariana
GTAATACATTTGTTATGCTACATGCAACTATGAGAACCTACATGCAACAATAATAACTGACATGCAAACACTTTAAACAAGACCATCTATATCAAACCCTAAAACGCATCCAGAAACCCCCAGTGTATCAGATTTGCAGCGAATATCTTGATCATCCGGATCAGGGATATTTCATTCCTTCTGATAAAAATGAAGTATGCAAAGGTTGTTTGCTTGGAAAGAATACAAAGAAGTATTTTTCTAGCAGTGATAGTAGAGCTAAAGGAATTTTAGATCTTGTGCATTCTGATATATGTGGACCTATGTCATCTCCATCATTAAGCGGTTTTTTGTACTATGTAATCTTTATTGATGACTTTTCTAGAAAGTGTTGGATTTACTTTCTTAAGGCCAAAAGTGAAACCTTTGAAAAGTTTAAGGAATTCAAGGCTCTCATAGAAAACCAGACAGGCAAACAAATCAGGGTCCTAAGAACAGATTATGGGGGGAAGTTTGAGTCACATTATTTTGAAGACTTTTGTAAAGAATCAAGAACCAAAAAATAGTTCACAGTGCCCTATAATCCTCAGCAAAATGATGTTGTTGAGAGAAAGAATAGGACTATTTGTGAAGCAGCCAAAGCCATGATGTTTGACCAACATCTACCCAACTCTCTTCGGGCAGAAGCACCAGCTACTGCAGTATATGTACAGAATAGGTGTCCTCATGCAATTTTGAAAGATAAAACTCTCGAAGAAGTATTTACAGGAATAAAACCAGAAGTTGGACATCTTAGAATATTCGATTGCCCTGTCTACATACATGTACCTAAAGAAAAGAGAACCAAAATGGAACCCTCGGGAAAGAAAGGGATCTTTGTAGGATACAGCAAAAATTCTAAAGCCTACAGAATTTACATTCTAAGTCAAAGACAAATAGAAGTAAGCCGAGATGTCACATTCCATGAAGAAGCTGCCTTCAGAAAGTCTAGAGAACTTCACTTGGATACTGAAACCGAAAATCCAGCTTCCCCTTCAACCAAGAGTTTAGATTCAGATAGTCAGAGGGAGGAAACTCATGAAAGTTCAATAGATGTACCTCTGGAACCTGTTGAGACATTAGAAAGATCTCTTGAAGAACCTCTTGTCAAGAGAAAACCAGGTTGGTTCAAGGAAACCATGCAAGAAGTTGAAAAGATTGCAACCCCTAAAGGAACCTTCAAAGAAAGTAAAAGACCTCACAAGTATGGTGGATATTTTGCCTTGGTCAGTAACATTAGTGATTCGGAACCCACTTTGTTTGAAGAAGTTGACAAGTTACAGGTCTGGAAAGATGTTGTGTTAGAAGAATACAGGTCTATTATGAAGAACAATGTTTGGAAAATAGTACCCAAACCAACAAATAAATCAGTTGTTTCCTCCAAATGGATATACAAGATAAAGCACGCAACCGATGGTAGTATTGAAAAGTACAAAGCCGGGTTTGTTGCCAGAGGTTTCTCACAAAAGGAAGGTATAGACTACGATGAGACATTCGCTCCAGTGGCAAGGTATACTTCCATTCGAACAATCATTTCTTTGGCTTCTATACTTGGTTGGAAATTGCATCAAATGGACATAAAAACAGCTTTTCTAAATGGCAAAGTAGAACAGGAAGTCTTTGTGGAACAACATGAAGGATTTGTATTGCATAGCATGGATTCTCATGTATGTAAGCTAAGAAAAGCGTTATATGGTCTTAAACAAGCTCTTAGAGTATGCTATGAAAGAATTGATGGTTTTCTAAAAGGCTTGGGTTTCTTAAAAGTGATGCTAATGCTAACTTGTATTTTAAAGTTACCAGGAACCAACCTATTATATTAGTGCTTTATGTGGATGACCTCTTCCTTACAAGAGATGAAGGTATGATAGCTTGGTGTAAGAGGGAGCTCACCTCGGAATTTGAAATGAAATATTTGGGGTTAATGCATTACTTCCTTGGTTTGGAAGTCTGGCAAAGACAGGATGAAATCTTCTTGGCACAAGGAAAGTATACAGTAGATGTACTGAAAAGGTTTGGAATGCTGGAATGCAAAGCTATGACAACCCCCCCGATTACAAACTTAAGGAAGCTGCATGATTCAGACACAAGATTAGACTTGGTAGATGCCACCATGTATAAACAGCTTATTGGGTCACTCGTGTATATGATTCACAACAGGCTTGATATTTGCTATGCAGTCAGTGTTGAAATATTGTAACTGCGAAAAAATATTCTAATTATAAATGAGTTATTTTTATATAGATCAAATCCCCTTTTGTGGATTGATCATGTCGGGTCTTGTATATGACCAAATCCCCTTTTGTGGATTGGTCAAACACTAGTTATATGATGGTGTTTGTAAAGTCGGCCCCTATGGATAAATAAAGTGGTTCTAACCACTATTGAAAGAAGTCAGCCCTGCTTGGTGGAGAGACATAACCTAGCACCCCTCAGCTAGTATAAATAAGAGGAGATGGTGCCTCATTCTCACTCACTCAAATCACTCATCTAGTGCGCAAGTTTTGAACGCAGTTGCAGTTAGAAGAAGGAGAAGAGAGAGGCACACGATTAAGTGTTGGATATTCTTGATGGTTTGGTCTTTAGTCTTGGCATTGTATTGGCAATCTATATTAAGGAAGTTTTTGCTGGGTTTTCTCCCCCATGAGAGTTTCCCAGGATAAAATGTTGTGTACCTTGTGATTGTGTTTCTCTCAGTGATCCTGCTTATGCTATTATTGTCTGTTAAATTGAAAAGAACTTAATAGCAGCTCTAAATTTAACAGTCAGCGCATTGAGCCAGTTTATGGCTGAACCGAGACAAACACTAGGTGGCAGCTAAACATATTTTGAGATATCTCTGGGGGACCATTACTTGTGGTCTAAGGTATACATCCAGTGGTGGTATATTTTTGCATGGTTATGCAGATTCTGACTGGGCTAGAAGCCCAATGGACAGGAAAAGTACTTCAAGTTACTGCTTCAGCCTAGGATCAGCTATGATTTCATGGTCAAGCCGAAAACAGGGATCCATCGCTCAGAGCACAGTTGACGCTGAATATATTGCGGCTAGTGATGCCAGCAGGGAAGCAGTATGGCTCAGAAAGTTGATTTCTGGGTTATTTGGTGACAAGCTAGAGACTACAATCATTCATTGTGACAATCAAAATTGTATGAATCTTACAAAAAATCTGGTATTTCACGACAGGTCAAAGCATATTGACATGAAATACCATTATATCACAGACATGGTCCAAAGAAAGGTAGTCAAGCTACAATACATAGCAACAAATGAGCAGGTAGCAGATACCCTGACCAAGCCATTGCCATTGAAACAGTTTGTGCACCTGAGAGGCAAGCTTGGAGTTGCAGAGAATGCTCCCTCACTGAGAGAGAGTGTTAAAAATAGTAGCATCAGGAGACATTCTCCAATGAAAGGCCTTAAGTGGCCACCCTGAAGCTAGACAGAGATATTTGGAGAATCAACCAGTCTTGTGAGTCATGGCAAGAGTCAAGGTGAACGTACAAACCTTGTGAGCCAGGACAAGAGTCAGGACGAAGGACATGTTGCAAGAAACCTTGTGAGCCTTGTGCAAAAGTCAAGGTAAAGTTTAGCAAGAGTCAAGACGAACGTACAAGTCCTGTGAGCTAGACTAATGTGTGAGATGACCTCCTAGTCTTTGTTGTGATCCTCTAGGAGCTAGCCACTCTTAGTTAAGAGTCACTTTAGCATATGACCAAGTAGGAGGGTCAAATGACCACATAGGTATAAATATCTTCCTCTTATTGATGTAATGAAGCGGTTATGAGCAGGTGAGGATCGAACTTCATGCCTAGAAATATAACTTAAAGTGATGACCCCCTTTTGGGCTTCTAAAAGTTCGACTTAACCCAAGAAAATAAGTTGCTTCTAGAAGTTTGACTTGACCCAACAAGAAGATCAGATATAGATGCTTCTAGAAGGATAGGTGTAACCATAAAAGGACAAGAGGATCATTTGGTACATACAATTCAGATCTGCGATATTTTTCCAACGCTCATCAATTCAGATCTGCAATATTTTTCCAGCACTCAACAGTTCAGATCTGCAATATTTTTCCAGCACTCAACATTTCAGATCTGCAATATTTTTCCAGCACTAAACAGTCCAGATCTGCAGAAATAATCCACCAACGAAAATCTTTCAGGGGTTCGATCCAAAGGATAGGAGGCAGAATTTCTCAAGGCGTTAAGTGGTTTCCAGCAGCGCACGCAAAGGAGTACAAACCCCAAAGAACACCCTCAGATCCGAGCCTTCCATCAGTTGCTATAAATATTTCTTCTTCGGGACTGCAGTTTCGCCCTATATCTGCAGAAATTTTCGGCCATCCCAGATCTGAAGTATTCCAGGCTCAGTTTGTCTTAGCGTTTTGGTCAGGAAGGTTCTCCAAGTCTTGGTGAGTTGATCTAGGCTCCAATCTACAGTATTCTCTAGATCTACAAGCAGCAAAGTGTAAAAGTCTCTAGCCGTCCTCTCTATTTAATATTTGTACTGCAGCACCCTATTTAAGGTTTGTACCTGCAAGCTCATTAATCAATAAGAGGAAAGATCTTTGCTGGGGTTTTCTACCTTATTGGGTTTCCCCAAGGTAAATCTCTTTGTCCTACTGTGATCTTGTTTATTACGCTGCTCTTGTCTATTCAGTTCTTCAGTATATTGTGGTTTAAAGATGTAATGTGTTGAAAAGAAGTTAAAGATCTCTTCTACATGAATCAAGCTTAAAATTTAACAACCTTGACCGCCACAGATGCCCTCAACCAATCCCCTACCAGTTGGTTGTGCGGCCTCCTTCAGACTTCGGCGGTTGCAGCAATACGACGGATCCTCCAGCCGTCACCTATATGCTTGTCGCTACACAGATCCACTCCAGCACATAGCTACTACCACTCAATCAACTCTTCCTCTTCATATGTTGTCCGAGTAACCACCAATCGACAGCTCCACATCTACTACAGTCTTTGTTGTTGCTCCTTCAGCCACCGATCACACACACAGCCGTCACCTCACCCTCAACCGACGTCTTCAGAACTTGCTCATGCTACACCACTCCTAAGCCCCTTCACCGGATCTTTTCCGCAGCAGTCAATGTGTCTCGATTTCTCTGTGAATCTTAGCCACGTCCACTTCTACAGCCGGAATAATCAGCCATACGATCCGTACGGGTCTTCTCTGCAGCCAATTAGCAGTTGTACTATACGACTGCCTCTCTTTTAATTTTTTTTTAATTTCTTCTTTTCATCCCAAGGAAAAATTAAAAAAAAATCGTCTATAAAAAAAAAAATCCCGCCACTGTCTTTTTTTTTTTTTGCGTTTTATCCGCAGCCTGCAAAAACAAATTCTTGTGCTGCAAATCTCGATCTCGTGTTCCTGGTTTCCCTTCTCCATAGTCCAAGCTTTGCTACCATGTTAATTTTCTGAACCTAGTACCCGGCACTTAGTTCCAATAAAATCACTTTATTAAATAAATGCATAGCTAGGTTATTAACCAAACATTAGCGGAAGCATAAAACTGAAACCATACACATTGCACAAGATATCTGGGTAAACACCCCTGGAAAAACCCCGAAGGGAAAACCAGATCTGAGTTGATTTTATTAATTAAAATCTTGGGATCCCATCTTGGGATAATGGCCCATCTGAGGAAAATAAAATGCAGCAAATAGCCTAGCCTACCTAGCTACTATCTCCCCTTGTTGACCCTTTGCTCCTTCCTCTGACCCTGCCCACTCACAATTGGATGAAATGCTCTTCACCCAATCAATGAGATCTCCTCACTCTGTGTGTGTCTCATCCTCTCACTTAGGCTATCTTTTATTATGTTGAGATAACCCTAAATCCAAAACTCTAGATCTCCTAAAGTGATCAAAGGCTAAGATTAGATCTCACCTTCACTTTAGATTTAACGGCTAGGATTTAAACAACTCACTTAAGTTACATCAACATACATCAGATCTATAACAATGATTACAAAATCATGGTGGCATCAACGTTCTTATACAAATCTACATGTTTAAGAATAATTTTTTAAGAGATTCTGGGACATGGACATAATAGAATTTTTTGTGAAACTCACTCAATTACAACAAATGGGCACAACATAGTGTTAGAATAAAAGAGATGTGCTCATTTTTCCATAGACAATATAGCAATATTGTCACCCAACCATAGGCACAAAAGCCACCCCTGAGCACCTTAACCTTGACAGACAAAATAATTCCGGTAGCAGACCAATAGCCAACCAAGGCTAGCGCACCTTTCTCCAAGGGTAGCGCACCAAGCAAGAATAACCAGAAACCAAGCAAAAAGTCCAAACCATAACCAAGAGACCAAGTCCAACCAAAAGCCAAAATCCCAGTTGCAACTGCACTCCCTCTCCAAACTTGCGCACCACTATTCTTATGCAGTTGTGAGTGAGTGAGTGTCAAATGAGCTCTAGTGCCCTCTATTTATACTGCTCTATTTCACTTGACTGGGCCGACTTCTCTTTCTTGAGGCTAATAACTCAATATTAAATATTCTCTTGAGCCAACTTGTCTTCTAGGGTTATTAACTTATTATCCAACGTTTTAGGGTTTCTCTTGCTTCCCGGAATATTCTATTCTCGTCAAAAGTTACACGTAAAGGTTAATACCTCCCGCAGCTACCATAATATCAACATAGAGGACTATATCCGTGAAAGGGAAATACTCACAACCCATGTCCCAAGATTGCCATAAGACAAGTTGGTAGAAACCTACATCTCAGGTCGAAGATTAAACATAAGAATGAAATCGTGTTATTAGACATCGGAGATATGGAAAAATCAAGAATCAAGGCTAAATTCGGGGAGAAAAAATCATGGACCAACAACAAGTTGCATTCTCTGAAAAAATAACTAGTTAAAATACACACCTCCACCTCTTCATAAAACAACCCCTAAAAAGAAAGGATCAAGACAAAGAAAGAAGTGTTATCACTGTAGGGAAGATTTGGCACCCAAAGTAAAATGCAAACCAAAGAAATTATAGTATGTTGGCACAAAAGATATTGAGGATACAACTTAGATAGCTCAATTATGTTGAAATTTCTGCAATCAGACAATTCAGAAAGTTCACCTCTTAACTAGAGGTTTCTTAGATGAATTTTCAATCTCAGAGCTGTTATGAATAATAAATAAAGCAGCAGCAACAGCATACAACATTTCACCTCTTAAGAACCCCAATCCACTAGGCAATTCAAGAAAAAATATACCAAAATGTGCCAATAAGTTTCATCCATCTTAAGCAATCCTATCATGTATAGAACATATCTGTAAATCACTTACAACAGCTATAAATACAGCAGCAAATCTGCCCATCTTCTTCAAAATAAATGTTAAATCACTCAACATGTTCAGCCTAACTTATGTCAAAACAGCAAGCCATATAAGTGCTGGAAATTACAAAACCATGAAGAAACAGATGACTGAAAATCAAATCTGCAATTACACAAGTATCGGACAGCTAGAAACTTCATTAATGTGCACATAGATGAAGTTCATGTACAGATCATAGCCTTATCACAAGGCTAGTACAATCCTCTAGCTCTCCAAAACCCTAGCTAGGGAAAACAACGAAAACCTTAGCTAGCACCAAGGAGCTCCAACAAGCATGTCTGCCAAGGCAAGACGTCACCTTTTCTTCTTCTCTTCAACAAGTACAACCTAGGGTTTTATCTCAAAACCCTAATCTCCAAGTTTCCAAGTGATGAAACCCTAACCCTAGTATTTAAGATGTTCCAAGAAGCTCCAAGAAACCCTAGCAAATCCAAGACAAGAAAGATAAATTACAAATGAAAAACTAAGAGAGAGGAAGACTAGTGCTATCCTCCTAGTCACATCTCTAACACAAGTGGTAAGAATGATGAATGACTATAAGAGCAAACTCCCAACAAAGACATCCTCTTTCCCTTTCATAACTTCTCATNATATATATATATATATATATATATATATATATATATATATATATATATATATATATATATATGAGAAGTAAGAGAGGCCAATAATACATATGCAGGCATATGCCCTTACAAGCACCCTACAAAGACACATGTGGAGCACTACACTCCAAGGGTACACATGTCAAGCTCCAAAGTGATGTTATCCACAAGCAAGGCGCCAAATGCAAAGGCACTCCAACAGATGCTCCTAACACTCCTCCTATAATCCTCCAATGACTCCAACAAACTTCCTAAGCCATGTATTGCATTGGGTTCACTCCCCTTGCATGAACATGGTCACAACCCAAGCATCCCCACGTCAACTCCCCTCCATGCAAGAATCCAAGCTAACCCATGTTGTCTAGGGCCCAAGGCCCTCCTCCATGATGCCAAACATCCTCCTTCAATGCAGGGAGTTCTACAAGCAAGCAACCTTCTCCATGTGGCCAGCATGTAGAACTTCACCAAGCTATGTGAAGATCTTCAACGCCCTAAGGAAGATCGTCATGCAATCACCCAACTAAGGTCAAACAACCACTAAGTAAGCCATCTCCAATGTGCAAATCCATTATGAAGCATCTCAAATGTGCAAATCCATCACGGACCATCAAGGATCTAATCATACACCATGTACCCCAAATGTCGTGAAGCACCCCGAAACATGGTGTAAACACTTTCAAAGTAACCGCAAAAGCTAACAAATTAGTGATTAAGATGAAGAGGAAAATAACAATGAAGTAAAAATAGAATTAGAAAATGAGGAATCAAGACCAAAAAAATTATTAGCACTAATAACAGGGATCTCATGAGTCACAACTAATAAGGGTTGGATAAAAAAAGTAGAATGTTACACTACAACTAGACTCAAGAAGCACACACAACTTCATTAATCATATAGCTAGATGGCTAAATCTCTTTGCTCACCTTGAAAAAGACCTTTGAGTCATGATTGTCAATCAAAAAACAATTGAAGGCTAGGGAAAAGGTCGCAATGTTAAACTAATAGTGCAAGACTTCCAGCTGGAAAAAAGCTATGCTCTACCCCTAGGAGGAGTTGACATACTGCTTAGTGTAGAATGGTTAATGCAATTAGGCACTTATACCACTAATATGGATATTTTAAAATAAAATTATGAAGTTTAAATGGGAAAGAAATAAGTAGAAGTTGTATAGATTCAACCCCTTTCCCTCAAAAATAATCCCCGCAAATCAAATTAATCAGTTAATCTGCATTGGAGCACCAGCTTATGTAGTTCAACATCACTACATCAAGGCTCTCCCAACTAAACTTTTTGTTTGAAAACAAGACATCAAGGAAGCCATCGAAAAGCACAAAGAAGGTTTCTAAAAGTTACCTATGAAGCTGCCATCAATTTGAGAGATTGAGCATTCAATCAAGCTAAAACCAAGGTCTATGCATGTCGACATCAAACCACACAAGTATCCTCGTAATCATCAAGCCTATGTTGCACGCATTTCCAAATGCAAGTACGTTGGGTATGCAAGTAAAAGTCTCGAATATGACTAGAAGCTTCACCCCAATTTGTAGGAAACCGCAATTTGGGAGCGACAATAATATTAAATATATATTAAAAAAGATTAAAGAATTAAACCAGAAAGATTAAACATAGAGAAAATTTCAAAAATTGAAATAAAACATAATTGATTAATTTTATAAATTAAACTATTTTAACCTTTAAAGCCCCCCACAGTAATTGTGTTCAATTATGGTAAATTTGCTCACAACCCTAGGTCCATGTTTAAATATACATAAATTGGGTGTGAAATTAAATCAATCCTATACAAATTATGCATGATAATATTTATCTAGTGCCATAGTATGTTTTGTAAACAACTTCATCCTAATATATGACTTGAAGGCAATTTGCATATCTTTATATATACGAAACACCAACAGTTTCATAAACTATGTGATTCAATCTTTTATTTTAATTCCTTGTTCCAACTCCATGTCTTTTATTGCTCCCAAGAGTGATTAGTACTTGGGCGCCTCAACATGTTTTTAGATGGTAACCAATGCTTATTTCTCATGTGAATGAACTAGATCGTTTCAACCAACATCAAACTTTCAGGTCTTCAATATTTTGAGTTTGATATTGTTTATGATCCTAGAGCTCTATATCAATCAATACGAATAATGTAAGCTAGATGTAAATAATTTAAGATGAATTAGAGTTGCTCAATATCTTAGCATTAGTGTAGAAAGATCCATGTTTATTTACTAAACGTGCATTGGCATCTTAAATTTTGAGAATGAACGCAACTATTTAGCTAAGAGGGTTGTGCGCTCTTAATTTATATAACCTTGAAAAATATAAAAATGGCATGATTGATAAATTAAATTGATTTTTTAATTTTTTGTGATTTTTTGGCATGAGAAATAATGATGATTCAATTGACTCTTGGCACTCCTTGCCTACCAAGGAGCTTTTGGAAGTTCCTAGACAAGCAGGGAACTTATACAAGCTCCCTGAAAAAAGCGAGCACCAAAATCAAGCTCCCAAAGGAGCTCCAACAAAAAGTGCACCTCTCATCCTAGTGCCCAAGCTCCCCAAAGCAAGGAAACTATGGGTATGGGTCCCTAACTCCTTGGAGCAATACCCATGCAACTATGCATAAAACTGAAATAGAGCATTTAACTCAAGATCTCCTAAAATGTGGAGTCGTAACCAAAAAAGAGAAGCCTATACTAGACTCTAGCAATCCTAGTTAGATAGAAGGATGGATCATTTACACTATATATAGATTACAGAGATTTGGAAAAAATCACCATCAAAAATAGATTCTTGATGCCCTTCATTGATGAAAGGCACAATGAATTACATGGTGTCGAGTATTTTTCCAAGTTGGATTTAAAGTTAGGGCATTATCAGATTGAAATTCACCTAGATAAGATAAGATAATTTTATTAATGTCCAACAAATGACCACAAAAGTAGGTCAATCGGAATAAAAGAGTACAACTGATGTAATTGAACATGGGAGTGTGAAAGCAAATCCTAGAACAATTTTCAAACAAACCTTTAGAACACACAAAGGCTATTATGAATTTGAGTGATGTTTCATTCTCCCATGCCCTAGCAACCTTTCAATCAATGATGAATGAATTACTCTGACCTTAATTTGTCCTGGTAATTTTTTATGATATCCTCGTCTATAGAAAAACATGCAAGGAACACCTCAAACATTTGGATCAAGCCAAGCCCAAATAGTGCTGCAAGAAAACCAATACTATGCAAATATGTCAAAGCGTTAGTTTGAGAAAAGGAAGTCAAATATCTACGGCACATTATTTCTAAAGGAGTTAAAGTGGATCCTAGTAAGATAAGGCAATACTCCATTGTCCTCCACTAAAAAATGTCTCAAAGTTAAAGAGGATTTCTAGGCCTAACAAGGTATTATAGGCAATTCATTCAAAACTATGCACATATAGCAACACCATTGTCTAATTCGCCCAAAAAGAATGTTTTTCAATGGGATGGAATGGGGGGGCAATGTTTCATCACTCTAAAGAAGATTATGTCTTTAGCTCCTATGTTAATTACACTAGAGTTTTCAAATCCATTCACAATAGAGTTGATGCATCTAGATTTGGGTTAGAGAAATACTAACAAGGAAGGACATTCTATAGCTTTTGAAAGCAAAAAGTTCAATACCAAAGCACCTCTCAAATCAACATATGATAATGTGATGTTAGCAAGTATGCATGCACTAGTGAAATGGCGACAATGTCTTTTAGAGAGAAATTCCTAACTCGGACATACCACAACGGTGTAAAGTACTTACTACTATAGAAAACCTTATCAACAAAACAACAAAAATGAATTGAGAAGATTCAAACATTCACTTTTGAACTATTACATAAAAGGGGGAAAATCAACATTGTTGCAAATGCACTCTCTAGAAGAGATGAACAACTCGGTGCATATTCAATCTCAACCATTGTTCCTGATTGGATAGAGAAAATTAGAGCGAACTATCCCAAAGACTCTAAACTTTCTAACATTATCAAAAATATTGATAGACATACCAAATTTACTTGTCAGAATGATATTCTTTGGTATAAGGACCATATCTACCTATCTCTTTCCTCCAAATTCAAATAGCAAGTTTTGAAGGAACTACACAAGTCCCCTACATCTGTTCATAGAGAATTATTTATAACAATTATAATACCCATCAATCATTTCTGTGGGAAGGCATGAAGAATGACATCAAAAAACATGGAGCAAAGTGCAACACATGCCAAAGAAGTAAAAGTGATCACATCCCATGCCTTGCTCTTCTCCAACCTTTGCATATTCCTTACCAATTATGGGAAGATATTTCAATGGACTTCATTGACAGAGTGCCAGTATTCAAAAGTAAGGATCAAATCTTTGTAGTAGTGGATAAATTAACAAAGTATGCACATTTTATAGCTATCTAGAAAACTAATAAAACCAAACATATAGCAGAAATATTCTCCAGAAATGCATACAACCTGAATAGACTTCCAAAAGTGATTGTAAGTGATAAAAACTCAAAGTTTAAAAGCAATTTTTTTGGAAGGAACTATGTAAACAATATAGAATAACCCTGACTATGACTTCGGTATGCCATCCTCGAACGAATGGACAGATAGAAGCAATCAACAAATGCATAGAAACGTACCTTCACAACTGATAAGCAAAACAAATGGCTACAATAGCTACATTTAGCAAAATGGTGACACAATTCCAATTATCAAATGGGCAAAAATGACACCAATCCAAGATTTATATGGATATGAACCTCCAACACTGAATAACTTAAAACATAGCACAAAATGATGTTAAAGTTACAGCAATCAAGGACTTTATAGAAGAATATCAAAAGATAGTTCAGATGTTAAAAGTACAGTTAGAAAATAACAAGAACCCATGGCGCAACAAGTGAATCGCCACTGATCCAAATGAGAATCCAAAGAAGGTCATAGGGTATTTGTGTAGTTACACCTTAACAAACATTGATCACTAGAACAAAGTAACTCCAAAGTTATGGCCCATCTCATAATCCAAGGATGATCAGCAAGGTTGCATATGCCTTGGACCTTCCCCAACAACGCACAATCCACGCCTTTCATATCTCATGCCTCAAGAAACCATCAAGAGACCATTGCCAAGCTCAAACTGCATTACCATTATTGGACGAAGTGGGCAAATTAGTGTTGGAACCTGAAGGCATCATTTCCACCATGACCAAGTAGCTTTGTTTCAGAGAAATCACCAAGCACATTATGAAGTGGAAGAATTTACTGAAGGACAACTCATCTTGAAAAGATGAAGCATTCATCACATGAAATCCTTCTTTGCCCATGCTTTGAGGATAAAGAAGTTTAGGGGGGAGGACTCATAATATACTTATGGAATATTACCAAATTATCTAACAAACAATAATAGCCATTGCATAATAATAAATGTTGTGAATATGGTAAGTCGACCCTTTTACCAAAAGGCACGATTTATCATACTTCACACGTATTATTTATAAACATGTTATTGTCATTGTAAGACATCATCATCATTCATTACAATATCAAATATATATTTTATATATGTCTTTTATGTGCTTTGTGTGCCTTCACTGTGTGGTTTGTCTATGGATAATTATTAAGATTGTAACAACAGCTACCAATCAATCTTGGGAAAACCAATATTATTGTATTCAATACAACCAAAGACACCCTCTCTAATATCATTTTTTCTTCCAGTGGAAATCTGTGGAGATTAGCACCACCTATACTTATTTGGGGGTCCAATTCATGGATCCCACGACATCTCCTATACTGAGTTAGGGGTCTTATTCACGGATCCCACCTTCAAAGAGAAACTTGCCTCCCAGACACGGGTACGTAAAGGATATGCCTTATTAACCATTCTCGAAAGCTAGTGCTTTCAAAATCATTTCCAAGACAAACCATCTAAGACAAAACTCTTTGATGCCCTCGCCAACCCTATTGTTCTATATGGATATGGGATTTGGGGTCCTAGCCTCAGCGATACCAAGTAGTCTCACATTGAGAGGATCCATACCAACATGGTTCGGTGTCTTATCTAATGCAAATGAATTGTTACTTAGTATATCGTACATGTAAAGTTTGGTGAATATCCCCTTCAATACGACACAACCTTCAAACTTATCACCTACCTTCATAGTGCATGAAAGATCTGTTGGATTTTCCTTATTTACAGAGCATTAGTGTTACTAGTGTTCTTTTTCTTCGTTACCATTAACATATATATCGTGTACTAAGCAGTAGCAATATAAACAAGAGATAGAAAAGAACACGAGAGATTTATCCTGGGAAAACCCCAAATGGGGTAAAAACCCAGCAACCTTTCTTAGATAGATTTCGTTCACAAAGCAAATCCAATCAGATAAACCCTAGCACAAGTGCTCGATTAACCAGAAATACCACCCTAGCTACAGCAACAGCACCATACAAAGATAGCGCAACTCCTCAAGGAGTAGCGCACAAGAGAGATACCAAAAGACTGAACAAGAATAAACTGTGCAGCTACAACTACTATGTCACCTCCTTCAAACTTGCGCTTTGCTTCTATGTAGCTGGGAGAGTGTGAGTGAGTGAACAAATGAGCTAAGGCGCCTCCTTATTTATAATCTTCCTGTCCTTCTAGTTGGGCCAACTTCTCTTCTGGGAAGGTGTCTTTTCATTATACTTTATTCTTCTGGGCCGACTTCTCTTCTAGGGTATTTCAACATCTGTCCAATGGATCTCTTGCTTCCGGAATCTTCTCTACATCTAAGAAAGGTCATCTAGGAGGGAAAGATCCTCTGGCAGCTACCAAAACATCAACACTCCCTCTTAGCTAAGGAGGCATCTTTCACGATGTCTTCATCTGGTAGTCCACTAACTACTCTGTAATCTGCTAGAAGCTCGAATCATCAGGTACAGTCTCTGCGATCAAACGGTAGCACACACAGCTACATCCAAACAGTCTGGTAATCTCCATGACAATCAGCTAGTAGAACACAGCTGCTACAATGTCATCAAATAGATCACAATTGTTGCCAAGTAGTACACAACTACTGTCTAGTGACACAAAGTCACTCCCAGTGGACCACATCCATTGTAGTAGCACACAACTATTGTCCAGAGACACACAGTCTCCGCCAGTGGTACTCAACCACCGAAGTAGCACACAGCTATCATCCGAAGTCACAGCCTCCACCAGTGGAACACATCCACCAAAGTAGCACATAGGTACTATCCGAAGTCACACAGCCTCTGCCAGTGGAACACATCCACCAAAGTAGCACACGGCTATTGTCTGGAGTCACACAGCTACTGTCTGAAGTCACACAGCCTCCGCCAGTGGAACACATCCACCGAAGTAGCACACAACTACTGTCCAGAGTCACACAGCCTACGCCATAGTCTTACAACTATGTGTGTGATGTTTCTTCTCTCAGCAGGTCTGACAGTGCATTACCCCCTCAGTCACCTCACGTGACTAATCCAGGGAACCCTTGGTCAGAGGGATTAACCGGCATGAGAAGAAACAACACACCTCCCTCTCAATGAGGGTGGACATTCGACAACACTCCAAGCTTGTCGTTGAAGTACTCATACTTCACTCTTGACAAGGGCTTGGTAAGGATGTCCGTTATTTGCTCGTCCGTGGATATGTACTAGAGCTCCACAGCTCCTCTCTGCACCATGTCCCGAATGTAATGATATTTGATCTCTATATGCTTAGACTTGTCATGGAATACAGGGTTCTCAGTAAGCTTCACACAACTTCGATTGTCACAATGTATCAAAGTTGGCTCCAATTCTAGATCAAATATCTTGACTAGCAACTTTCAGAGCCACATTGTTTCACAGCTTGCCACGCTTGCTGCGATATACTCTGCTTTTGATGTACTCAGTGCCACTAATGTCTGCTTCCTGCTCAACCATGAGATCATGCCTAATCCCAGACTAAAACAACATCCGAAAGTACTCTTTCGATCCACTGCACTCCCTGCCCAGTCAGAATTTGTATATCCCTGCACCTTCACATCTCCACTTGAGACATATCTCAATCCATATCCAACTGTACCACGAAGGTACCTCAACATATGCTTTGCTGCCATCCAATGTACTTGTCTAGGTTCAAGCACATGTTGACTCAACGTATTCACTACAAAGCATATGTCTGGCCTGGTGTTAACCAGGTACATCAAGGATCCAATCAATTGTATGTACATCGTGGGATCCACCATATCTTAAGATTTGTCACTCAAGAGCTTCAGATTTATCGTCATAGGTGTGGTCATGGACTTGCAGTCCATCATCCCGAATTTCTTCAAGATCTCAACAGTGTATTTTCCTTGGTTAAGGAAAATCTCATCTAATCTTTGCCATACCTCTAATCCCAAAAAGTAATGCATCGGACCAAGATCCTTCATCTCAAACTCTGAAGTGAGCTCCCTCTTACACCCATCAATGAGCTTCTCGTCCCCTGTTAGAAATAGGTCATCTACATATAGAACTAAGATCAATGGGCATCCATCCTCAACCTTATAATAGAGGTTAGTATCTGCCTCACTCTTGGTAAATCCCAAGCTCATCAAATATCCATTTATCCTAGCATACCATGCCCTGGGTGCTTGCTTCAGTCTGTCCAAGGCCTTCTTCAGTCTGCACACATGGGACTCCTTCCCATGGATAACGAAGCCTTGTGGTTGTTCTATGTACACTTATTCCTCTATTACACCATTCAAGAAAGCAGTCTTGACGTCCATTTGGTGTAATTTCCATCCCATTGCGAAAGCAATCGCAATGATTGATCTAATGAAAGTGTATTTTGCTACGGGAGCAAAAGTTTCGTCATAGTCTTCTCCCTCTTTCTGGGAGAACCCTCTAGCCACAAACCTTGCCTTGTACTTCTCTATGTTTCCATCTGCAGCATGCTTGATCTTGTAGATCCATTTGGAAGTCACAACTGACTTCCCTTCTGGTCTCAGAACGACCTCCCATAGATCATTCTTCATGATGGACTGATACTCCTCCATCATGGCATCCTTCCATTCTGGCTTCTCAGCAGCTTCTTGAAAAGTGGAAGGTTTTGAATCAATGATGTTGCTCATTAGTGCCATATAGCTGGAAAACTTATGTGGTCTCTTACTCTCTCTAAAGGAGCCTTTGGGAGCTGCGTGTCCTTCAGCTTCCTGCAAGGTGTTCCGAAGCCAAGCTGGTCTCTTTCTGGTAGCCACAGCTTCTTCAGGTAGATCTACAGGTCTTTCTGACTCTACCATATCATTCTGGACTTCTGGGATGGTTTCTTCGGGTCTAGAGTCTACCATGACTGCATCTTTGGGAGCCTCTTGCTCTATTTGGTCCTGATCCATGTGAGATTCCCTTGATCTTTTGAAGGCTTCATCTTCGTCAAATGTTACATCCCAACTGATCTCTATCTTTCTCTGCCCTGGAATGTAAATTTTATAGGCCTTCGAAGTCTCACTGTATCCAACGAATGTGCCCTTCTTTCCTGAAGGCTCCAATTTCGTTCTCTTTTCCTTGGGAACATGTATAAACAATGGACAACCAAAAATCCTCGAGTGACTAACTTTTGGCTTCTTTCCGGTGAACACCTCTTCAAGTGTCTTGTTCCCCAATATCTTATGAGGACTTATGTTCTGCACGTATACAATCATACTGGATGCTTCTACCCATAAGTGCATGCGTAGGCCATGGTCATGTATCATCGCTTTTGTTGCTTCTATGATGGATCTATTATTTCTTTCTGCAACCCCACTCTGATGGGGGTTGTAGGGAGTTGTAACCTCCCTCTTAATCCCTGCTTCTTGGCAAAAGTCTTTAAACTCCTTTGAGGTGTACTCTCCTCCATTGTCAGATCTCAAAACTTTAATCTTCCTCTTAAAGAGATTCTCAACTAATGCCTTGAACTCTTGAAACTTGTTAAAGACTTCATCTTTTGCTTTCAAGAAGTAGATCCATGTCTCCCTGAAATATGTTAAATTTAGAGTTGCTATTAAGTTCTTTTCAATATACTAGAGAATAATAGCATAAGTAAGATCACTAAAAGAAACACAATCACAAGGTACACAACATTTTATCTTGGGAAACCCTCATGGGAGAGAAAACCCAGCAAAAACTTCCTCAATAATAGATTGTCAATACAATGCCAAGACTTGAGACAAAACCACCAAGACAAGACTAGGACTGAGCATGCGCCTCTCTTCTCCTTCTTGTGACTGCAGCTACCTCCAAAAGATGCACACTTGTTGAGTGACCGCGTGAGTGAATGAATGAGGCACCATCCTCACTTATATATACTAGTTGAGGGGGCGCTCGGGTTATGTCTCTTCACCAAGCAAGGCCGACTTCTTCCAATAGTGGTTAAAACCACTTTATTAAACCCTAGGGGTCGACTTCTCAAGTACCACCATATAAATATGTTTTGACCAATCCACAAGAGGGGATTTGGTCTTATACAAGACCCGACATGATCAATCCACAAGAGGGGATTTGGTCTTATACAAGACCCGACATGATCAATCCACAAAAGGGGATTTGATCTATATAATAATAACTCAATTATAATTAGAATATTCTTCACAGTTACACTATTTCAACACTCCCCCTTAACAAGAAGGGTATTCTACTGACATAACCCAATACAACATCATCAGGAGAGAGAGAGGGCAGCAACATCATCAGCATCTGGAACATTAACTGGCATATCTACAAATCATCGAAAGTTTTCTCATCATCAATAACATCATCGTTCACAGCATAGAGTTGGAGTAGTATCATCATCATCATCTACATCAACATCAATTGGTATACCAACACCATCATTAACAACATGAGGTTAATACAACAGCATCATCAACAACACAAGGTCGATACAACATCATCAGGAGAGAGAGAGGACAGCAACATCATCAACATCTAGAACATTGACTGGCATATCTACAAATCATCGGAAGTTTTTCTCATCATCAATAACATCATCGTTCACAGCATGGAGCTAGAGTAGTATCATCATCATCATCTGCATCAACATCAATTAGTATACCAACATCATCATTAACAGCATGAGGTTAATACAACAGCATCATCAACAACACAAGGTTGATACAACATCAAACAGCACGACGCTGAAACAACAACATCATCAGCACGAGGCTGAGATAACAACATCATCATCATATGGCAACAGAACGAGTCAGGTGCAACAGCAACATTTTGTGGTACTCTGACAGACCATCCTTACCAGACCTTCTGGATCTGCCTAGGAATCATAAGATTCCCTAGGATATAAAATCCTAACGGAGCTACCATGTGGTACTCTGACAGACCGTCCTTACTGGACCTTCGGGATCTACTCAGGAATCAAAAGATTCCCTTGGATATAAAATCCTAATGGAGCTACCACTACTGACCACAACTGCCATATACATGCACAAGTACTCTGACAGACCGTCCTTACCGGACCTTCGATATCTACCCAGGGATGGTCAATCCCCTAGGATATAAAATCCTAACGGAGCAACCCGTTGTTAGTCAGGATACTATAGTATCATCAACATCACTCCCCCTTTCGAGGGAGGTCCTTTCGGACAATACCAAGCTTATCTCGAAAGTATTCAAACTTTACACGAGACAAAGGCTTGGTCAACACATCTGCAACCTGCTCATCTGTGCCAACATATTGGAGCTTCACAGCTCCCCTCTGCACCATATCACGAATGTAGTGATACTGAATCTCTATGTGCTTTGATTTATCATGGAACACATGGTTCTTCGTCATCTTTATGCAACTCTGGTTATCACATAGAACCACGGTGGATTCCATCTCCGGATCGAATAGACCTGTCAACAACTTTCGACGCCATATGGCTTAACAACTAGCGAAACATGCTACAATGTATTCTGCTTCTTCCGCGCTGAAAGCAATACTGGATTGCTTCCTGCTCTGCCATGAAGTCATCGCTAACTCGACACTGAAACAACATCCTAAAGTGCCTTTTCTATCAGAAACACTTCCAGCCCAATCTGAATCAATATATCCATACAGTCTGAAGTCATGATCTCCAATATAGCAGAGACCATATTCCAATGTACCCTTAAGGTATCTCATCACATGTTTTGCAGCTACAAGGTGAACACGTCTAGGCTCTATCAGATGTTGACTCAAGGTGTTCACAGCGAAACATATATCCGGCCTGGTATTCGTCAAATACATCAACGATCAAATGATCTGTCTATATAGAGTAGCATCAACCAATTCTGACAAAGTATCCACCAAGAGCTTCAACTTTGTTTCCATGGGTGTGTTCATGGCTTTACATTCCAACATGTCAAACCTCTTCAGTATTTCAACTACATACTTCCCTTGGTTAAGGAAGATCTTCTCTAGGCTCTGCCAAACTTCAAGACCTAAGAAATAATGGATTAGGCCCGGGTCTTTCATCTCAAATTCTGCAGCAAGCTTCTTCTTACAATCTGTGATGAGCTTTTATTCTCCTGTTAAGAATAAGTCATCCACATGCAGTAGCAATATAACTAGCTCATCATTCATAACCTTGAAGTAAAGGTTAGAATCAGCTTTACTCTTGGTAAAGCCCAAGCTCGTCAGGAAACTATCAATTCTGCCATACCAAGCTCTAGGAGCTTGCTTTAACCCGTACAAAGCTTTCTTCAACCTGCAGACATGAGTCTTTCTATCTTCAACTTCAAAACCTTGTTGTTGTTCTATATACACTTCTTCTTCAATAACACCATTTAAGAAGGTTGTTTTCACATCCATCTGGTGTAACTTCCACTTCATTTTGGCTGCAAGAGCTATGATGGTTCTGATAGAAGTGTATCTGGCTACAGGAGCAAACGTATCTTCATAATCAATGCCTTCCTTTTGAGAAAATCCACAAGCTACAAATCTTGTTTTATGTTTTTCAATACTTCCGTCTGCAGCATGTTTTATCTTGTATATCCACTTGGAAGATACCACATCTTTGTTCTTTGGTCTGCGAACTACTTCCCATACATCATTCTCTATAATGGACTAGTATTCTTCTGTCATGGCATTCACCCATTCTTTCTTCTGAATGGCTTCTCAAAGCAAGTGGGTTCCTTTTCTATGAGATCACACATCAAAGCCATATAGTTGGAGAATGGCTTAGGTTTCTTGCTTTGTCTCATGGTTCCTTCTGGGGCACCATACTTCTCTCCATCTTGAATAAGCTCCCTTTCCCAAGCTGGCTTTCTCTTGTGAGAGATCGTCATCTGGGGAGGTTCTTGAGATTCTATCATATCATGATTTTCTAGAATCTCATCATCAAGGGTAACTGTAACTTCCTTCACAGGTTCTGCAACTCTGGGAGCTACTGGTTCTTCTTCATATACTTCTTCAAGCTGGCATTTCCTTAATCTTTTGAGTGATGCCTCTTAATCAAAGGTTACATCTCTGTTGATCTCAATATGATGGTACCCTAGTATGTAAATTTTGAAGGCCTTAGAGACCTCACAGTATCCAACAAATATTCCCTTCTTTCCTGAAGGATCCAGCTTAGTTCTCCTTTCTTTCGGAATGTGTAGAAACACTGGACAGCCAAATATTTTGAGATGGCTTACTTCTGGCTTCTTTCCGGAGAATATTTCTTCGAGGGTTTTGAATCCAAGTGCACTATGGAATAATCTGTTTTGAACATAAACTATTGTTCTTACTACTTCAGCCCATAAGTGCATTGGAAGATCTTGATCATGGATCATAGTATTCACTGCTTCCATTATTGTTCTATTCTTTCTTTCTGCTACACCATTTTGTTGAGGATCATAGGGAGTGGTGAGCTCCCTCTTAATCCCGACATCTCTGCAAAAGCTTCCAAATTCATTTGAGGTGTATTCTCCTCCATTATCTTACCTGAGTATCTTGATTTTTCTTTCAGAGATTTTCTACCAAGGCTTTGAATTCCTTGAACTTTCTGAGTAATTCATCTCTTGATTTCAAGAAATAAACCCAAGTATTGCGAGAATAATCATCAATAAATGGCACATAGTATACATACCCACTTGGACAGGTTGATGGCATTGGACCACATACATCTAAGTGGATGAGCTCCAAGATTCCTTCTACTTTACTTTCGCTCTTTGGGAAAGGATTCTTTATGTTCTTTCCTTGTGCACATCCCTTGCATACACCTTCATGATCAACCTTGAATTCCAGTAAACCTGTAACTACCTTGCTTACATATGGTAAGGCTTTGTAGTTGATGTGAGCTAGTCTTCTATGCCAAAGTTCACATGGACTCTCAGTGGAGTGAGTCAAGGCTGCATCTGAGTGACCTTTTAACTTATACAACCCACCTTCTTTTGTTCCAATAACAATTGCATCTTCTATGGTTTTTCCTTTAGGCCACATAAGAACTTCACCATCTATGAATGCAACCCTGAAACCTTATCTAGAGTTGAGATAGAAAGTAAGTTCTTTGTCAACCCTGGTACATAAAGTACATCCTTCATTCTCATCGGAGTCCCTGAATCAAGTTTGTAGGTGGATTCTCCCATTCCTTTGATAGGATACTGATAATCATCTCCAACTGAAACTTTCTGGGGAAAGTCCTTTTCTGTAAGGCTAGAGAGAATGTCTCTCTAACCTGTCATGTGCTTAGAGGCACCACTGTCTATGAGCCAAGTATCCTCTCCAGGTGTCACAGATCTTGAGAGGGCGGAAAATAAAACATAATCTTCAATCTCTTCTTTAGTCAACTTTGTGGGTGGCTCATCATCTTCAACTGCGTGGGCATGATGTCTTTTGTTATTTCTCTTCTTGTATTCTTCCCTTCTGGCAGGACAATTTTCAGCAATGTGTCCCATCTTATCACAATGATAACATTGATAAGAAGAGAAATCTTTTTCTTTTCTTTGCCCCTTCTGATATTTCTGGAATCTCCTTGGAGGGTGAGATTCTTTATGGAAGTGGGTGAATCTCTTTGGGGAGTGAGATTCCTTATGAAGGTGGGTCTCCTTTTGGAGATGACACCTTTTCTTTCCTCCTTTAGCATGAGCAGCTAGGGCTTGGTCTTCATCTCTTAATAGTATTGCTTCTCGGTTGGCTACTCTTGCTTCTTCTTGAACACATTCTTCCCATAGACTATCAATATGGAGTTTTTCTTTTCTTGCACAAATAGTTTGGATGAAGGCATACCAAGGTCTTGTGAGACCATTAAGAGTTGTCATTATGAGTTCATCTTCATCTAGGTTGTCTCCAATTGCTTCTCACTGTTTCTTGAATTAAGAAACCCTAGAGAAATAGTCATCAATTGTTTCTCCTTTCTGCATCTTTGTATTCTTAAGTTGGGTTCTCAGATTCATCTTTCGGTTGATGTTCTTTCCTTCATACATTCTGGTTAGGGCATCAAACATATCATTTGGAGTATTCTTAGAAGACACTTGAAGGATCAAGTGATCTTTAATGGAGTTTGCAATGATCCTTTTGGCCCTAACCATATCCTTCTTGTACTTCGCTTTGGCTGCATCTTCTTCGGGTTCCATTACATTTTCTTTTATAAATCTTGCAAGGCCATTCTCTTCAAGAATGAGTCCAATTCTGTACTTCCAAGCACGGAAGTTTTCCACACTTTCTAACTTGTCAACAAGCTTGGTGCTTGCAGACATCTTGACCTGGAGCTAAGAAAATGACCAGAAAATGGAAGTGCTCAGAAAGTGAATCTGAACTTACCAGGAGATGCGTAGGGCTGAGGCGAGTAGGCTGGAGCTGTCTATTTTCAAAAATTCCAAGTTTTACCCCTTGAAACTTGAGCTACGCAAATCTGGACTGGTACTTCTCGTATTGGTTATGGTTTCCTGGTTTTCTGGTACCAGTCAAAACTAGGGTTTGAATTTCCGGAGGCTCTGGCCACTGAAAAGATGCGCTCAAGCTGCCAAGTGATGCGCTAGTGTTGGGCACACTTCCCTAGATGGTTTTTAGTCAGAAATTCCTTTCCAATAAAAAACCCTAATTTTCTTATACGACAACAGTACGTTTTTGGATACCCAGTGAAAGGTGCTCTATTCAGTCAAGATCTGACACCATGTTAAATTTAGAGCTGCTATTAAGTTCTTTTCAATTTACTAGAAAATAATAGCATAAGTAGGATCACTGAAAGAAACACAATCACAAGGTACACAGCATTTTATCCTGGGAAACCCTCATGGGGGAGAAAACCCAACAAAAATTTCCTCAATAATAGATTGTCAATACAATGCCAAGACTTAAGACAAAACCACCAAGAAAAGACTAGGACTGAGCATGTGCCTCTCTTCTCCTTCTTCTAAGTGCAGCTACCTCCAAAAGATGCACGCTTGTTGAGTGACTGAGTGAGTGAATGAATGAGGCGCCATCCTCACTTATATATACTAGCTAAGGGGGTGCTAGAGTTATGTCTCTTCACCAAGCAAGGCCGACTTCTTCCAATAGTGGTTAAAACCACTTTATTAAACCCTAGGGGGCGACTTCTCAAATACCACCATATAAATATGGTTTGACCAATCCACAAGAGGGGATTTGGTCTTATACAAGACCGACCATGATCAATCCACAAAAGGGGATTTGATCTATATAATAATAACTCGATTATAATTAGAATATTCTTCACATTTACAATATTTCAACAGAATAGTCGTCTATGAACAGCACATAGTATACAAAGTTGCCAAGTGATGGCACCGTCATCTGTCCACATACATCGGAGTGTATAATGTCCAAAATACCTTTGGATCTGTTATCACTGCTTGTAAAGCTTCCCTTGACATTCTTTCCAAGTGCACAACCTTTGCATACTCCGTCATGGTCTATCTAGATTTCCGGTAGACCTGTAACCATTTTGCTCAAAACTGGTAATGCTCTATAGTTCAAGTGAGCAAGCCTTCAGTGCCATAGTTCACTGGAACTAACACTATTGCCTACAAGGGCTTGTTCTTGGTGTCCCTTCAACTTATACAGTCCTCCCTCTCGAACACCAATCACAGTGGCTTTATTTATGCTTGAATTCTTGGGCCATAGAAGGACTTGGCCATCCACAAAAGCTACCCTAAAACCTTTATCTTCTAAAGCTAAAATAGATAGAAGATTCTTCTTTAAACCTTGTACAAATAGTATATCTTTAATTGAAAGAGGGTTACATGAATCAAGTTGTAAGGAGGCTTCTCCAACGCCTTTGATTGCATGCTTGGAATCGTCTCCAAGCACCACTTGAAGTGAAGAGTCCTTTTCTGTTAATTTTGATAGAGAATTTATGAATCCGATCATATGCTTGGAAGCACCGCTATCTATGAGCCAAGTATCGCGTCCTTGAGTGATGGTTCCGGTGAGTGTTGAAATGAATACAAATTCTTCATCTTTGGGTTTGTGTTCTTCAGCATCAGCTGCATGTGCATGGTGCTTCTTCTTCTTTTCCTTCTCATGTTTGTGAGGACATTGTGCGACATAATGTCCCATATTCCTCCAATTGAAGCATTGAACCTTTGACACATCCCTCTTATGATGTGGCTTCGTAGACTTCCTTGGATTGCCTTCTTCTCTTTCCTTTCTCTTCTTCACTTGTGTTGCAAGTGCTTGGTTTTCCTCATCATCTACCTTTTGTTTCTTGGACATCAATCTAGATTCCTCTTTAGAGCAATCTGCCCATAACTTGTCAAACTTGGGTAACGTCCTTCTTGCACAAATTCCTTGGACAAATGGGTTCTAAGAGGGAGGGAAACCATTTAGCATAGTGGTTACTAGTTCAGCATCTTCTACTGGATCTCCAATGGCTGCTAACTAGTCTTTGATCTGTGAGATCCTTGTAAAGAAGTTGGCTATCGTCTTTGACTTGTTCATAGTCACATTTCTGAGTTGATGGCGTAGGGTAAGCTTCCGACTGGTGTTCTTGCTTTCATAGAGTCTGGTTAGGGCATCAGACATCTCCTTTGCAATCTTTAGTTCTGATACATTGGGTATCAGGTGATCCTTGATTGAGTCTGTCAAGATCCTCTTGGCCTTGACCTCATTCTTCTTGAACTTTGCCTTTGCTTCTTCGTCTTCGGGTTTTGGAAGCATCTTCTTGACGTGATCCAATAATTCATTCTCTTCTAGAATGAGTTGTATTCTATGCTTCTAGGATCTAAAGTTATCTACTCCATCCAATCTATCCTCAACTCTCATACTGGTTGACATTTTCGCCAGTAGAAACCCTAGCACTAAAAAACCTCGATTTTTCAGACTTCACCAAATTGCATGCTAAGGGTTTCAGGGGGTGCGCTAGGTTAGGGTGCACTACTCTTGTGAAGGAATTATTCCCAACGTCCTTGGGATAGTGCTCAACAAGCTTGACAAAGTATTGCAGCTACAAGGTGTTGTTGTAGCAATATTCCTTCCAGTGGTCAAACTGTTCTGAAGGTAACCAGCTCTGATACCATGTTGGATTTTCCTTATTTACAGAGCATTAATGTTACTAGTGTTCTTTTACTTCGTTACCATTAACATATATATCGTGTACTGAGCAGTAGCAACATAAACAAGAGACTGAAAAGAACACAAGAGATTTATCCTGGGAAAACCCCAAATGGGGGAAAAACCCAGCAGCCTTTCTTAGATAAATTCCATTCACAAAGCAAGTCCAATCAAATAAACCCTAGCACAAGTGCTAGATTAACCAGAAATACCACCCCAACTGCAGCAGCAGCACCATACAAAGATAGCGCACCTCCTTGAGGAGTAGCGCACAAGAGAGAGATACCAAAAGACTGAACAAGAATAAACTGTGCAGCTGCAGCCACTGTGTCAACTCCTCCAAACTTGCGCTTTGCTTCTGTGTAGCTAAGAGAGTGTGAGTGAGTGAACAAATGAGCTAAGGCGCCTCCTTCTTTATAGTCTTCCTGTCCTTCTAGCTAGGCCGACTTCTCTTCTGGGAAGGTGTCCTTTCATTATACTTTATTCTTCTGGGCCGACTTCTCTTCTAGGGTATTTCAACATCTGTCCAATGGATCTCTTGCTTCTGGAATCTTCTCCGCATCTAAGAAAGGTCATCTAGGAGGGAAAGATCCTCCCGCAGCTACCAAAACATCAACAAGATCGCAGTGTCTTCTTCACGGTGTGAGAGATACCCCTTTTTAGCATCATTCTTCTATTCTAAGAGACTTGCTTCCCTTGCTCAATCAAGTCAACACTCTTATTGGTTCTTTGTTGCATAGTTAATTCTTGACTTGGTGGGTATTTTGATTGATTGCCTCCCTCCCTACTTGATCTCCCTTGATGCCCCTCTCCGCCTCCTCCCCCAAAAGGAGAAAATAACTTCTATAATTAGTGGAGATATTTGTAGGAACTTTACCCAAGTTTTCTAGACTAGACCATTTGGACCATTGAGTTCCAAATTGGCCTTTTACTCTAACCACTTCTTTAAAATCTTTGATCGGCTAATTATTTGGCTAGGACATCTTCAATTCATTTGTTACATGGACTTTACTTTCCTCTCAGCTAACTTTGTGTGTGCTCCCACATCAATTGAGAGTTGAGACAAATCACCATCTTCCCAAGGCAAAACGAATTACAAACATTGCTCATTCCTCAACATAGAGACTAGAGAGAATTTTATCTTTAGATCTTCTATCTATTACGAGATTAGATGGGATTTCATCATCTCTACAAGGGTTTAGGCAGATCTTTATCGATGCTCTTCAAATACTCTGATCAATGGTGCCTTTCTTTGTATATTAGAGGGGCATTTTTTTCTTGAACAACTACTTTAGAGCTCTTTCATCATAACTACCCAAACCACCTCCTCCTTTCATCCAATTCAAAGCATTAAGGGGCTAAAACGCCTTGCAACCACTCAATTGGAAAACACTAGGGCCATTTGGCATTGCTCCCTGGCAAGCGACAAACCACCATCAAGTGTGTGTTGATGTCACCCAAGATTGCCACTTTGTGCCTTATCAATCTAGGCCTCTCTCCAAAGGGGACATTGTTCAACAAGCACTTGGTGTTGACATTTGCACCATTGACTCGGATGGTGAGAGAGGATAACTCCCTCCTAACCATCTAACAATTGCATCAATAATGGTTCTCCTTCACTTTCATTCCTCATTGGGATAACCAACTTGTACACCTGTGTTTATGATATTTCATTTCATGCTACTCTTGTACTCGCTTTATCACTTCATGGGTGCTTTTTGCTTTTTAAAACCCTCAATTGCTTGACTAGTATTGTCAATTGTAGTCACCTGCCCCTTTGACCTATTTTGGTCTCTAATGGAAATCAATACAAATTTCAATTTCATTTTTTTTTGTCACTTGAAATCTTATCAACATTAGTGCAAGCATCATGCACCCCTCAACCTGCACACACATTACCGATAAATAAAAGTCGCATACAAAGGAGCTATCACGGGAGATTGGGGAACGGGCCAACTACTAGATTTCTATGTAGCCAATTCTATCTTGGATTTAAGTTGGCTATTTCCTTGGATTGGAATCTCATAGTACATAACTATCAAATATATCATCGTTGTCAAATGCCAACAAGATATTGGTTCACCATTGCAGTTTATGAAGTATTAAGCCATCCACCAAGATATCATTCTTGTTGTGGCATGCCCTGCCCAAATGGCATGTTTAAAAAGGGATGAGCTTGGGCACAAGTCCCGCGCAATTTTGGTGAAATAGATACCCATCAAACCTAACACTTCCGCCAAAGGAAGTACATGTTATGCAATGTAGCTCACGACCTTGGTGCAAGTTTTTCCAAGCAACTTTCAAAAAAGAGTTTGTAGTGGACCGCACCTAGCATTACACACATGCAAGCCACGTTGCATAATACACCCTCAGATAAAAGATGACATGAATACATGATAGTCATAACAATTGTGGTTTGGTCTTCCAACCATACTTTCCATCGTATTGTATTGTGCATGACAAAACTCCTACTTGCCACTTCATAGTGTCACTATCGTATGTGAACTACTCATGTCGAGGAGGCAATGGTAGTGCAGCCACCTGAACTTACAAATACACACTCTTTTATCATATATGATGATGTAGAACATGCTACATAACCTCCTTTTCTTGATTGACCCATACATCTACATAATGTTAGATCCAAAGAGTCACCTACTGCATCCTCATGTGTTCCCTATACGCTCACGTGAGTTCAAGTATGTTCCATATAATTGAAGGCCCAAAATATTTGCATTGGAAAAAACACACAACATAGGACAAAAAAGAGTAGCAACAAACATTTCAGCGACAATTAGGCTATAGAATTTAGGTCTATGTTTAAAAAGGAGTGATGAGAATGCTAACAGTATGTGCATGACCATGAAGAGTTCAATGTGAAGAGAAGCCCCTCCCTTTAGTAGTACAATGAGTGAGTCTAGTTTCGTTTGAGGGTTTTGTCCTTCTACATTCCACTTTTCATATCACCTTTTAGTTTCCTTCCACATGGCATAACCAATTAATCTTAGAATCATAGAATAGAGATAAAGATAGAAGTATCCAAACCCACAGTTTCGAATTCTTAAGACATGAGAGCTAACCTCACGATGTTTAGCGTTTGTTGCCATATATGTGATTAGATTACAAAACCCTAGGTATGACAATATATACCTACAACTCTCACAGCCACGTATGTTTTCCTGTAAACTCATGTGACAATCTCCTACTAAGATGTTGCATAAAACTTCTAGTGTCAAGTTTCCAATTCTCTACTCTTATTATAGCACTAAGAGGTCAACCCTCTTGTAGAGTCAAGAAAATAGAATTCAACAATTGTATGTGTTCTATATGCATATTTTATTAAAAAACTTTCATGACAATTTGTATAATACGTCTTTAATACACAAGTCAAAGAAAATGCAAGCAACAAAAGTGACTCAAAATGAATCTCTTACATGATGCCACTCTAACGTTTTCCTCTGCAAAAGCCTCACCACCCGTAGTTCCACCATCAAAAAGTTCTACTCTCTTGTTTCCAAGACTACTTGCATACCTGCATATTTTAACAACAGTTGCAATTAAGAATGATGTAAAATATCATTAACTATATCCCATCCATGGAGAAGAGAAGGCAAAACAATTTTCCTTCTTACTATTCTTTTGTTATTTACATGTGCATTATCCCTCTATCATAATGTTGACTTATAAAATGCACAAGTGCTATATAACCTGACTGTTAGATTTAGGGAAAAATAGAGAAAACAGTGATATCTTTTAATTCTGTTCTTTAATACAGATGTAGATCAGCACAGTAATAATGACTTAAAACAGATTTAAGTATAAACTGTAAGATCTGAGCATATCGAAATAAATTCTGAATATAAACAAAAATTTCTGAGTGCAAAAATTAAACCTTAGCTTACCTCTAGCCAATGAAGGGTGTACCTGTCACATGTCTGTCACATGTGGATGTTATCCTCTTTAATATGCTCAGAAAATCAGCTTAAAGTTCATGGATCAAAATTCTATGGTTTTGATCTCTATCATGAATATAGGTAGACAGTTTTGCCAGGGAGAGGACCGTAGGTAAGGGCTGATGTAAACACTCAACAGCTGCTCAAAACTGAACCGTTATAACAGTCAAACCTTTCAAGCAAAGGAAGATATCAGCAACTGAAATAGCAAGTAGGAAAACCCCTCAAAAGAAGACACCAGCAAACATAACGAGTAAATGCACCCACAGGTAGTTACAGCAAAGAGAGATCCAGCAAACCCTGTCACAAATTGGCAGCCAGGAGAAAGGAGGCACCCATAGCCTCACACACACAGCAGCAGCCACAAAGAAGGGAGGCACCCGTAGCCTCACACACACAGCGGCAGTCACAGAGAAGGGCTGCGGCACCCATACTCAGCCAAGGGACAGTCCGCAGCTCCTTCAAGCAGTCAAAGGATAGTCCGTGGCAGCCACAGGAGAGATCACAGTGAGCATAGGCAGCATAGGCAGATTGAAAGAGGTCCAGCACATCATAACCAAGCAAGCAGAATCAACCTGAAGTTCCCAGCCAACAACTAATACCTCAAATCTGAAATGGAGGGTTTACTAGAGAAGCCGTACCATAACCATGAAAAACTAAACTGAGGTAGCCGCAGCAAGTTTAGGAAGTGTGAGGAGAGTGAGTGTAAGTGTGTATATAAAAAATGAGAGGGGGAGGGTTCCTTATATAGTTATAAAGAAGGGTTAGGGCTTAAGAATAAAATAATAAATAAATGACATTTTAATTAATAATAATTATTAATTAAAAGTCAAATAAGTCAAAGTGACTTATAAAAAACCCAACACAACATTAATCAAGAAGGGAAACAAACAAAGGGGGAACCATAAGACAAGGTCAAGGGGGTCCTTAATGGCAAAACATGTCCACATAAGTCTCATGATGGCTTATAAACTTTATCATCACTGCATAAGAGGGTACATCAACAATGTAGTCATGTCCATCTTCATAAGCACTCCTAGGTCTCATGGACCATCCCGGGAGAGAGGAAGAGGATCACATATCAACACATCTTGGTATTTCACCAAGATCTACCTGGTCCAAGACTAGGTTGCCCCAGAACACATCTGGGGGCCCTAGAACACATCTAGGGTCTTATCCACCAAGGTACAAGACCAAGGATCAACCCATGCATTAAGCAAGGGTTCCCTGGAACACATCCAGGTACTTATATCAACCACCAAGAAACATATCCAAGGATCACATCCAAGCACCGGGCAAGGATTCCCTGAAACACATCCATGGGCCCTAGACACATCTAGGGACTTACTGCTTGGTCCTAGACCAAGAACCCCAGTCATATACTGGGGGCCCTCACTGGGGTCTTTTGCCATGGCTCTAACTGCTTGGTCCCAAACCAAGAAACCCCAAGAGTGCACTGGGGGCCATAGTCCTCAGCTAGGGTCTTATGCCATCCTCCCGGAGAATGGCTCTTGCAGCTGCATTAATTTCAACACAATACACTTTTTTCCTATGTGTATTGTATTCACAATAAAGATGATTATTCCAAACAAAATAATCAAGTTGCCCCATTGAAATGAGATCTTAACTACACATTAAATGAAATAAAAACTTTAATATTTAAAGAATATACTCTCTTGCCTTATTTAGGTTCTTTTCAATGGGTCTAACCAATAAAACAAAAAAGTAGAGGCTCAAATATTGACGTTTTATCGGAAGACAAGTTTATGTTTTAGGTATAAGTCAATGTATTGTTGTAGGGTCTCCAATCCAACTATTCAAACATTAAAAGCTAGTTGGAAGGTAAACAACTAGAACCTCATGATTCATGCTAGTTGGGACTAACCCTATATCGGAATGTTTTTTTTAACAATAGTGAAATTATATTCGATGGTGCTACTAGACATTATGGATTGTTAAAAAGCTTGTTATAGCTTGCTTGCAACAAATATAATCTCCACGTGGAATGCCACAGTGGAAGAAGAGCTGGAACAAGAAAAATTAGGAGATAGTGCAGGAGAAACAATATAACATACTTGAAAACAACCACAACAAAGGCAGGCAATGACTAGCACCAAAAAAGGCCAAAGGCCTCAGGTAGGCTTATGTCAGTGGATTAGGATACCACTATAAAAGGAAGCACAAAACTTTTACATCAAAACAAGGAAAGTTTCTTAGGGAAGTAGATCAATTCTTGTGACACAATGTAGTCCAACTTCTCCAAGTGCAACTTTTAGCAAACGAAATTTATAAGGAAAAGAGGTTATGGGAATATGGTGAAAGTAAATGTTGAGAGGACATGGAGGAAGGTGACAGAAGTCCAAGCCACCCTTATACCAATAAAACTAACCTAGCATAAGGTGGAATCAAGTAGATTGGTGTGTAAGAATATGAAACTACAAAGTTCCATAGTTGTGAATTGCACTAGCACGAAGAATGTCTAGCCCAGTTTACCAAGGATAGATGGGCAACAAAGATATTCAACAAAGTATTATAGTGTGTGCAATTTAATAGAAATAGAATAGTAACAATAAAGAAGTAGAGTAATAGGATATAATTCGACAATGAAGTGGTGGGCACAAGGTAAAGCAAGAATTTACTTATCTATATTGTTATGCAAGAGAGTAGTAGGGAGCATTCATCAACACCCAAAGCAAATCCATGCAACACAAAAGACATCGGAATGATGACTTACAAATGCACTATGATATAATATTTATACATCAACAAGTTCATTATTGCTTTATCAAAGGTGGTCCTAGAGTGTCAACATTAGGCATTGTGTTTGTGGTTGATCGTTACATTAGGGCACAAAATCATGTACATTGGTCATGCATTGATTTAGTCTGGGTTGACCATCAAAGTGTGCATGGTCCCATTGACAACCATGTCCACTTTGGTCAACCAATGTGATTTACATGCAATCCCTCAACTATGAGTTGCGCATCGTGTGTTGAGTTATGGTCTTACTGGCACAAGATGTTGGTTGTTTGAAGTTTGAACTAGCATCAAGGTTCCCTAATGTAGCACGAGAGGTCCAACATTAAAACTTTTTGGCACTAGATTGTCATTGGTGCTTAGCACATTGCCATGGGTGACACATTTGACCTAAAGTGATTTGGTGCAAAGAATGTTGCTAGTGTGTTGGTGTAGCATTGTTCCAACACAAGACCATGTGGTGTTCGAACACAGATTCTAGACTTGTGTATGGATCAAGCATCTTTGCCCTATGAACAATGGTCCCGATTGTGTCAAAGGGTGAGTGAGAAGATTTTGGGTGTAGTCATCCAAGTGTGTGGCACTTGGCATGGAATGATGATGATGTAATGATGGTGATGTTGTTTGTAGTTGTGTTGATGCTCAACCTGTCAACAATATGAATTCCTTGCTTGTGTTTTTGTGTATCATTGTTTCGACAAAATAAAACCATCCAGATTTGAACATAGTTTGCAAGGGTTGTGTGTTGATAAAGCATCTTCTGTTGATTTTTGTAGCATTGGGAGGTATTCCCACAAGAGGCCAAGGTGCTAGGCATGTGGGATTCTTCGTTGGTTGTAACATCCCCAACCACCCAGGCGGGGCCATGCTACACCATAAACATTCTGACAAGGTTCCGATACCACTTTGTAACGTACCCAGTCGCCCTAGGTTGGGCCACGTCACACAACCTCAACATCAGTAGCTCCTAGTCAACCAAACCATAACATCCTCAGCATACTACTAAGCAATATACTCTGAAGTTTCACTGCGAACCTTTTACTTTAACACAAGTTCGTGCAGTATCACTTGAAGTAACGCGCTCAACCCAAACTTGAGTCGCGCCACACAATTTATAACAGCATAAGCAACAATCTATTTTTAACAACACAGTCTTAAGCAGTGGAATTAACTCAAAAACTGTGTCCACCAGCATGTTGATCACACAGCATAACTGCACGCACAACCATCTAGGTGTCATGTGCCACTTCTGATTTCACTGTGCGTGGGGTCTAATTTCTTAACCGCAAACACAAGTTCCAGCCTTTTGAAGTACATCGGTTATGATCTTGTGCACCCGGCCACTCAATCCTCTTCTTGACAACTCATAACCACAATCACAAGGATAAATTATCAAGCTAGTTACCATATACTCATGCACAACTACAAGTAAAGGCTAAAAACATCATATTTACATGAGCAAGCAGCAATTAACAAAATAACAGCAAATACTTATATGCAACAACATACAAGAATTAATCCATGTCACTCATAGACAAAATGCACGCAGTAACCAAGACAAGTACATAAGGAACACTTATCTTAAATGAAAGTCAACAACTGCGACCTTGACTCAGACGTTCCTCCCAGCCATAGACGTTGTTGCACATAGGCTTCCAGCAACAGGTCACCCCCATGCTGGGGCTCAACTCCGCCAGGGAAAAAAGGTTTCCTAGCGACAAGCTAAGGTCTTAAACTCAACAGAATTGCCCAATCCTAAGTGCCCACTACTGCATCTAGCCCACAGTCTCCCATTCCCCACGCACCTGTCACACCCAAGGAAGTGTGACCCTTCTCTGCTCACCAGTCCTTCGGTTGTCCCACTTCCCTTCTCAGGGTTACTGGCGACAGGCCGGACAGGAAGTCTCTGAGCCCTGCGACTAATGCTCAGCGCACCAGGGAACAACTCTCAGCAAAACTCTCACCTAGCGAGTATGCCCACGAGTCCAACAACCTTTCCACAATAGCCAGTTTCTCACCCAGAGAGACTACTCACAGTCTGTCAACCCAACTCTTCGCTAGTAGAATTAAGGTTATACCCCCACAACTCCCCGCAAGCTTCTCTGGCAAATAAGGTAATAATCAGATTTTCCATATAATCTGACCCCCTCCTCACGAGATCTTGCAACATGAATAATAAGACCCCCCTCCCAAAATACACTAAGGCCAACAATATATATTGCATGCCTTCCACTTGAAACTTGTCCCCTTCAAAAGCAACTTTAAGCCACTTGGTGACCCATTCCCTACCTTCAGGAACTTAAGATAAAATAATAATAATATATCTGACAATACACTTTTCTCGGGAATATTATAAAATATTTCCTAAGACATACGACTCACCCCCTTTTTCCCATTTTCCGGTGGAGTAGGCCCCCCATCTCTTTTCGTCTGGGTCAATGAACGCACAGCGATGCAATATTATATTAATAATCATGATTACAATTACATGGATAGGAGCGTTGGCCTATCTACGTCCAGGCTCACCAACCTCATAATCACATAGGCTCTTCAACCTTCATACATATCCATTCATTCTCACACACTAACCCAGGTGCGCGCAACATAGTGAAATGTGCACACTTGCCCAGGTGCGCGCAATGCATAGACCGCGCACCCTGTCTTTGTTAACACTTTTCCACACACTACTTTGAAGCGCACAACACCAAAATGAGGTGTCCTTGGCTCACCAGCCTATTGTATGTTACATTTATACTTGGTACCAATCTGGCTCACGAGCCTCTATGTACAATTACAAAGGTTTATGGATTAGGGACACTACATTGGCACCATATCAGCCTTTTGTTTCAGTCAAATCAACCCCGAAATGAGGCTAGGGTCTCATGGGCAAGTTGATGGTCTTTGTGGATTTGTGTAGGGGCTTCACACCCACAAGAAAGCCTAATTTGGTATTGACTTTGTGGAGGGGCTTTTGACACACCCCTTGGACTTGTATAAATAGAGATCAAGTCATTGTAACATTGAGATCATATGTGGAGAGCTTGAAAATTTCAGTCCAAGTGTGATGACCGCAGGTCCAGCCATGGAGGAGGCTTAAAGGTCTTAGTTTATGTTGTTCTATTATTGTTTTGGGCAGGTACCCTGCTGGAGAAGAGGGTCAAGTAGGGCAAGAGCAACAGTCTTGTTGTTTTGTGTCTTCAGGGTAGGTTCTCTCTTGAAAAGGAAGGCCGAGTAAGGTTGGCAGCAAAGGAAGGAGGTTCGACCTACCCAGAAAGGGCAGTCGCAAGCCTAGAGAGACTTGGCCTACCAAAAGGGAGGAGGCCACAGGTCCTGACAGCTGTCTTGGGGGTTCAGCCTGCTCAAACAGGCAGCCTAGTGAACATTTTGAGGGGTTGTCGCAGCAACAAACTTTGTGACAGTAGGCGGCAAGTGGTCGACAGAAGGACTGCAGGCAAAGGGTTGGCAGAGGATTTGAACAACGGTGAATTTGGGCTGTAATAGGCAGCTAGCTGATAGTCACAATTTAGGTGTTGTTGCAGGTGGCAACAACAATAAACATTGGAGTTGTTTACATGGAAAATTGTGCATTGTTAGGAGGATTGTCTGAGGTAAACATAAGAAATTTTTGGGGCAGCAAAGGAGGGTTGTTATGGGAGTGTAACAACAGTTTTGGACAAGCCCTCAAAGGTTGTTACAGCAGTGTAACAACAGCAGTCTTGGACCAGGTTGTGGCACAGAAACCAAGCAATGTCATTCTTGTCTTTTGCTCTAGGCAGGCCAAGATGGTGAACACATTGAAGCTTGAGGACAGGTTGGAAGGGGAAACCAATTTCCGGGCTTGGAAGGAAAGGGTTCTCCTTCTGTTGGAAGAAAATGACCTCAAGGAATATGTTGAGGGTGTGGTTGTAGCTCCTACTGATTCGTAGGAGTTGGCAGCTCACACGAAGAGGGAAGTGAAGGCCAAGCAGGTGTTGCTAGAATCCGTGAAGGTTCACTTGATTTCTCACATTGTTGAGAAGACATCTGCCAAGGAGATGTATGATGCTCTGGTAGATCTATACCAGAATGGGAATACTGGCAGGAAGTTGCATTCGAAGCATCAGCTTCAAGTTGTCAAGAGGGAGTGTTAAATTTATAGCAGCTGCGAGAGCCATTTCTCCTGAAGAATGGCTAAGACCCTAGACGAGATCTAGGGCCCCCAGTGCACTCCTGGGGTATTTGGTTTGGGACCAAACAGTCAATGCCATGGCAAAAGACCCTTCTTAGGGCCCCCAGTATATGACTGGGGTTCTTGGTCTGGGACCAAGCTGTTATAAAACCCTAGTTGTGATCTAGGGCCCCTGGACTAGATCCAGGGTACCCATGCCTGGGGCATTGGGTTTCTTGGTCTGGGACCAAGATGATATAAGTCCCTAGATGTGTTCTAGGGCCCCTGGATGTGTTCCAGGGAATCCTTGCTTAGTGCTTGGATTGATCCTTGGATGTGTTCCTTGGTGGTTGATGAT